>JADFUC010000133.1:0-199575 GCA_019722365.1 Lithospermum erythrorhizon | reverse complement strand
TTAAGTTACGTATTGCTCAAAGATAATTTGTTTTTAACATCCAAGGAATGTTTTAAGAGTATCAGCTGGTTATGTATACATCCTATTGTACTACTGTGAAAGATCAACCCTATTCCACTTTACGAATGGTGGTATATGAATTTATTGCTTCAATTACTAGAAGACTATAGATATACACCAATACACCAATATTAGCAAAAATGCTTATAAATGTATTATAAACTCGCTTGTGTTGTAACCTCTGAAATATATGGAAAACATGTTTTTTTAAAAGATAGATCTTAAACATATATTATGTCTTATTTTAAAAATTATATATATGTTATTTTGTGTGACGTTACTTGTCTCAAGCTTGGATAACGGGGAGGGGAATCCTTCGTCCGTCTCCCCAACTAAGAAATGAGGGTTGCATTTAAGCTCGGCTAGCCACTTCGTGGATAAGATTTGTTTGATTATTCACTTAATTTTAAAAAACATTAATTATGTTTGTATACACGAACCGTCGAATATGCAGTACAAACTTGCCTAAATGTAAGCCTGTAAATAACAAAGAAAATGGTCGAAAAAAAGAGGTTCTAAGCCTATTTATTGAATGCAAGTGCTTATTTAGACTGCAAAAGGTCCAAAATCCAAATCAATAATTTACATAGATATTGTACAAAACCAAACGGTGAAATATTAACATCCGATGAAGCTTCAAGACTCTCAACTGGTTATGTTTACATCCTAGTGTACAACCACGAATGACTAATCACATTCACACTCCCATCACATAAACGGCGATTTATGAATCTAGTGCTCTCAATCACCAAAATGGCTAGAATTCATTTTCCATTATGTCGCTTCTCTTCCAAAAGTTCAGCTTCGTTCAACATATCAGCCGAGTCTTTGTGCATATCTAGTTTGAAAGCGCAAGTGCCTGCATGTAAATGCTGTAGACTAATCTGGGTATATAATTTGAGCTTGCATTGCATCTCTTAGTGCTGCATCTGGTTGATCACACATAAGATAACAAAGGCTCCTCCTTGCATGAACAGTTGGGGAAACCATGGAGCCAACATCTAAGAACTGCATATAAAGATAATACAAATGATGCATCCATCGATTCTTCTTCTAAAACTTAAGTCACATACGAGAATACATCTCAACAAATAAGTCCACCGTGATGAGTATCTGTTGTCTAGCTATAATATGAAATGACCCCTTCTTTGAAGGTGTCATCATTAAGCTTTCGTGCTGTGAGAATCAGTACCCAAGCAAAGGCGTAAAATGTTGAACTGTGCATTCCAATTTCTGTTCTGCAAATAATTCTAATAACAGAGATTGGAGTTTAGGTAAGTTTTCTCTTGCAGTTACGTACAGGGTTTAACCTTGTTAGATTAAAAAATAATCTTAGCCGGAATACCTACTTCTATATCTTACTAGTCCATATTATCTAGACTGACACAACCATTGAAAACTTACAAGTGCACCAAATTTCTGCTGTGCCATTACCCTGGTCGTGTTTTGTGCATCATAAATTGGCATACCTGAGAATAACAATCCATGGCAGTTTTAAAATCTTTATCACGAAATGCCAAGTCACTACGCTCTCGCCTCCAACATATTCTCATTTGCTGAGTCCACTCTTGGAATGACAAATCCGCCAGAAGCGATTTTCATCATTATCTCAGAACTACAAAATGACTCTTGCTTTTAGCATATACAACGGTTGCAACTTGCAATCTTCATTTAAAAGTAAGAACTAAGTAAAAAGTTTAACCTCGTTGGTTCCTTCGTCATATTTGTAATGTGTCATCATTAACATCTGATGGATAGCTGTAAGATCCATCCTTGAAACAGGCATCACCCATAGGTGAAAGTTTGTGCTGAGGAGTAGATGGTTCTTCATGCTTCGGAATTCCAAGCATTGGATAAGAAGGAACCTACAAGACAAACTTGTATTCCTTAGAGAGAGAACTAAAATGGCTACCACGATTCTTCCTACAAAACAACTATACAGTAATGTACAGAAAAGAGTAATGCAATTTTAAGAAAATGTCCAAATGATTTGGCTGCTTAACTTGATTCAAAAAAAAATAAAAAACTCTCATTTAAAACGAACGCAATTTCATGCGACTTCTCAGAGTGACTTTTTAATACCACACGGATAATGAGCGACCGCGATTCATTTTATACATGGCTCACTTGAAATGAACGAAAGTCAAGCTCATATACGGTAATGTCAGAAATTTCACGCAGCCAAGACGCGCGTTCGCTCTGTATCACTTCCTCATTAGTTCGGGTTTGATATCATAACGATAATAATAATCCGAGCCGGGGCCTGGGGCTCGTATACCTTTAATTGAACTCGAAGACTCATTTTTCTGATATTATCTTTGCACCCCAAAGGTTCGGGAGGTCTTAATTGAACTCGAAGACTCATTTTTCGGATATTATCTTTTGCACCCCAAAGGTTTGCAGACCTTTTCCCTTCTACCGTTGGTATTTAAGAGACAACACTGTGAGAATAAGCATGCCTATTAACCACATGCGAGTTAAGAGTTAATAAGTGTAGAGTAAACGGGGCGATCGATCACACCCTCGCATTCACTTATATAATTTGAGCATCCCCTCATCACTTAAGACACAAAGTTAAAAACGAAATCATCCACTCACAAAGCAAAAAAATATTTTCCTTCCGTGAAAACTCTTGCTTTCTCTGTCTTCGAACACTACTTTCTAGAGCGCTTATAAGGTAGCGGCCGGTTCTACCCATTGTATCCCCGGGGAATCGCTTGCTCTCAAATAATTCCAAGCACTTTCGCAGAGGGGCAAATCCGTTTGGGCGAGATCGTTGCTCAGACAAGCCTCGGCCGATGTTTCAAATTTTTGATTTTCTAGCCAAAGTTCTCTGTTATTCTTCTGTGTTCAACGTTATTCTACAAATTTAAACCAGATTTCACACGTAACTCCATCAGAACTTGAGATGGCTTCCACAAATGTTTGTAGACCCCTTCTGGCTGACAAGCTAAACGTAAGCTTCTACTCAACGCCATAGACTGACGATACCGCTGTTAAAGCCATTCCTGACATGTTCATTACCTTTCGGTTCGAACCGGCCGGTGTGGTACGGGAACCATTTACATGGGTTCATTCGGAACTACCCGATTTCATTTGGAACTATTCCCAGTGGAATTCTCGCCCAATTCGGTACATTTTTTAATACTCCGGTTGGGAGCGCTGACTAGTTTTCGCTTCCGCAGTTAGATGACAAATGATCATGCCGCACTCTCGAGGCTAAGCGATATCTTCTCTGGAAGAATTTTAAGAGGCGGGCGCAGAAAGCAGATAAAGCGATGTTCTACTTGACAACTCGTAATTTGTCAAGGTTTTTACCGCTAAGCCCCTCGCGCCGCGACGGTTTTAATCCTCAAACTCTTGTTGTCGACGGATGGAAACACTCGATTATCTATGTCGGAATTATGTGCTAAACGGATTTAGTGACGACCAAGCTTTCCGCCTATCGTACTTCAAATGCAAGAAAGTTTTGGGAGGCTTGGGAGTACAAATATGTAACTAAGGATTTGTGGAGTTAAGAAATCTATCATAAGTGCCTCTTTGATTTAAGAGATGGTCACGACAAGTCAATGTATGCCCGTGAACTCGAGGTAATGTTTCATGGAATTCATGCCGAGGCATGGCCGCGAGCGAAAGTTTCCAAAATTTCAATATACCGCACGAGGAAATGCATTACAAGCATTTAACCGAAGTCGAGATAACGCCACAAGAGTCTTACAAAGCCTCAAAGCCTATTTTGGCAAAGACTACAAGAAAGTTTCAAGCCTTTTATGGGTGATCAACTATTAAAACTAAACTTTTAAAAGCTTCGATGACTTTAAGATAACTAAATTGAAGACATTTCTAATAAAGATAAATACCATGCCGTCATTTGAAAAGTGGCACGACGGCGGCCACATGTGTTATCAAGCGACTTAACAAAGTTCTTTCATTGGGACAAGATACAAACTCCTTCAAATAGCGATGTGCTCCTTAGTACGGGAAGCACACGCCAAGGGAAGCGGACTTCATTTGGTAATGGAGTTAAATTGTCAAGAGTTGAGCTCGAGCGATCGCAAGAATTGATAAACACGCTGAATGGCAATGCAGAACATCGAGAAGTGGAAACGCCGCGAGACATTTTATTTGCCAGAACTCATACGGCGTCAAATTCCAATACGCCAAGAGATCAATCAACAATTCGGAGTACGTGGTGGCTCATTGGGGATCACGGGGACTCCATCGAGACGTGAATGGCCTTGATGCCCCGATTTGGCTTGTATCAGCCCTTTAAGTTAATTTCATATTTCTTTTATTATGTTATGTCCATTGAAACATATTTTGTATCGTTTTGACTTTTTTAATGCAATTATATCGTTTGAATGAAAAAAGAAAAAAATATATGAATTATAGTTAACTTTTTTTTTGTTAAATATTAAACTTAAATTCAAAGATTTTTGTATAGCATATAATATATTGTGAAAATATAAATCAATGAAAATTTTAGGTTTAGTCCAAGATCCCCAGTATATTTGACTGTTAATCTCCCAACAACTTCAACATGGTACTATATCGAGGAAGTTTACTGGAAGGATAAATGGGGTACAACAACTCAAGTATACCAAAGATTTCTTTTTATCCATTGTCTGATGCCTCTTTCTACGTTGGAAGAGTTTTGGGACATGTTTGGTATAAAAAGGAAGAAGAACCCAATGGAAAGTTGTAATTAAAACATTCATAATGTAAACTACCATCATTATTCATTATTACTGCAGTCCAAATACTAAGAACAATCCAGCTGTTTTTTCCATCTCTGTGTTTACAGGACAAGAACTTATGTCTCGTGAAAAATAATATTATTTCCATTTTTTTTATTTATTAATAGCCGGTACGCGGCGCTGCACATTTGCATCGCCATACAATTGATGTCTAAAATATTTGAGATATTTTTTATGTTTAATTTCGAAATCATTCGAAAATCGTGTAAACTTGCTTCATATTTTTTTATAATTAATGTTTTATTTTTTGAAGGTATACTTTGATCATTTAATAATTTTTAAATATATACTATGAAAAATTACAATAGAATATGATGACATAATTTTCTTATAAAATCAATAGTGTATCAATTTTATAGCACGATCGAAGTTCCTTTTTGTGGATAATAAATATTTGTTTTTTAGACATTTTATTTTCAAATATAATTTTATTAGTAATATTACTTTTAAATTATTAATATATATTCTTAATACATATTCAACAAAAAATAATAATTTCTATAAATTTAAATATTATATGTCAATCATGTAATAACACTTTTTAGTAAAACATGAATAATTAGTTCCAACAAATATATTATCTATAATGATAATATTAAGGAAATAATTTTGGTGCTCCACTTGTTGATAATGAAACTTTATATGTAATGAAAAGTCATTAAAATACGAAACGATTATTATACATATTTCACATTCAATATCGCCTTAAGAATACAATTATGACTCAATTTAATATAGAACTATCACACAATTTTAATTTATCATGTTTTAGAAAGTTTTATATTCAACTATTTTATTTATACTATAAATTTCTCTATGATAATATCATAAGAAGTTTTACAACTCGAACCAATCAAGTTACAGAATATTAAAAGATCGCATATTGTTAAGATGGCCAGGCCTAGATTGGCATAACTACTTTTAAATTGAATATTCAACCCTAACACTTATTTTGAGTTGTAATTTTTCAAATACATATAGTTAATTTTTTTTGGCAATTTTGTTTTTAGTTATCATTCAAATTATATGGAGTAGAATATGTTATTATTGATATGGTTTTACATATACTTTTGAAAATAAAATTTTATTGTTTATGTATTATTGATAAGTTATTATTATAATTTTGTATTCTTTATTCTTTTTCGAAAATGTCAATAATATATCTTCGGTTAAATTCTTGATATTTTAGTAAGATAAGAAGTGTATTTTCACTACATTGTACTTCACTTTTTTTTTAATGAGATTAATAAAAATAATTATTTGAAAAGTTTAAATAAATGCTTATTAAATTAATTTAATAAAAATATTTATTGAATATGTATCCATCATGATCACAGAAAATATTTCTACTATATTGATTGATCAATCTTCTATTGGGGTTGGTGGTGTTAGAAGCCACATCACTGAATTTTGAAACCTAATTTACCATTTTTGTTTGTCCTGGTTTATTGTAGATGAACTCCATTATAACCTCCATAATTCTTAAATAATGAAAAAGTTCACTAAAAATAATTTTCCAAGAAATAGGTGGTGTCATTATTATTGTTATATTTTTAATATTATTACTCGCTTTATATGAAAAATAGGATTTTAATTTGAAATTTGCCGATTGACTATTTGTGTTTTGAACACAATTATTGTTTATATATAATATATATATATATATAATATTTTTAGAGAAGTATAGTTTTAATTACTAAATATTAAATTGGACAATTATTTGAATTATTTGAATATAGTGTTTTTATTGAAATATGATATGTTTGGATATTTCTTAATATTCTTAGTTTTAAAAATAATGAAAATATATATATAATACTTAAACAATGAATAATATATTATTATTATATATATTAGTATCTTGCATTATTATTATTATATACGTAATAATAATAATAATAATAATAATAATAATAATAATAATAATAATAAGTTGCATTAAAGTGAGGAAAAAAATAAAATAATAAAAAAAGAAAGAAAAAAATACATTAATGTGAGGAGGGTGGTGTGTATTTTTTACCCAATGAAAATTGTTGTTTAACATGAGGAGGCAATGATAGTAATGAGTATTATAAACGTGAGAGAACGGTAATTATTTTTTACCTGAAATAGTATATGAAGAAAGTTGTGGTATGTAAGACATATACGTAATATAGCTCACGACAATATTAATTTAATATTATCCGCTTATTTTATGAAGAACATTTGATTTATTAATATTTATTAAATATTACATATATGAAGAAAATTGTGTTTACTCATATTAATTTAATATTAGTTATGTATGTCTATGAAAGAAAATTTGATGATTAATATAATTTAAATAGGGCATATATGAAGAAAATTGTGTTAAATATTAGTTTAATAGGAGTAGTAGTATTCTTTTCATAATATATCTCATCAAACTATATTTTTGCTTAAGTTTTAGAGAGAAAGATAATTTAGTCATTAATAATGTGAAAATTAAAAAATACTAACTCTTATCCACACCGCTCTAGTAATTACACCCCATATTAAGAAAAAAATAAAATTAATAAAGACATCGAAAACGAAACGATAATCATTTAAAAACTATATCATTAAGCTGACGATAATTTCATTTAAAATGCAGCTTAAAAGCAATGCCAAAAATATATAAGGTATAATTTTTTATAATATAATGATAAATATTTTGAAATAAAAGATTTAGAATAAATAAATAAAACAATCATTATTATTTGTCCACTTTGTTTATAGGTCATAAATCCTTGCCTTTTCTGACATCTTGCTCTATAATTCCATAAAATATACGATTTATTAATAACAAAAAAGTATTTTTACCATATTTCAAGATTTCCCCTCATATTACATAGATCTCGTTTTTTCTTTTAAGGTTCAAATGTTTGTGTTATTCAACTCCAACCATGTCAAACAAACATAAACTTATATGCTATTTCATATTATTTTTATTTGTCACAAGTTCATTTTCTCAGCTAGATGAATTCATATTCACTGGATTCAAGAATCCAAAAACCAATCTAACCTTGAGTGGAGTTGCAGAGATTAGCCAAAATGGTATTCTTCAGTTAACCAATGAAACAAGTAGATTACAAGGTCATGCTTTTTATTCATTGTCTCTTAAGTTCAAGAACACCTCAAATGGCTCAGTTTTCTCTTTTTCAACTTGTTTTGCATTTGCTATAGTTCCAGAATATCCAAGACTTGGAGGACATGGTCTTGCTTTCACTATAGCTCCTTCACAAGATCTCAGTTCAGCTCTTCCAAGTCAGTATCTTGGTCTGCTTAATGCATCAGTTAATGGAAACTTGACAAATCATTTGTTTGCTGTTGAGTTTGACACAGTTCAAGATTTTGAGTTTGGAGATATTAATGATAATCATATTGGCATTGATGTTGATAGCATGAGGTCTAATGCTTCTGCTCCAGCTGCATATTTTGATGATGATGGACTGAAAAAGAACCTTACACTTAAAGGAGGAAAAAGTTTATTGGCTTGGATTGATTATGATTCATCTTCAAGCATCATCAATGTTACTGTTTCACCATTTTCGAGGAAGCCAAGATTGCCTGTTTTGTCTTATGAATTGGATCTTTCCAGCATTCTTGAAGAAAATATGTATGTTGGGTTCTCTGCTTCCACTGGTTTGCTTGCTAGCAAGCATTATATATTAGGTTGGAGCTTTAAGATGAATGGGGAATCTGCAAATCTTGATTTGCATTCCCTTCCATCACTTCCTGGAATCAAGAAGAAAAATACTGGCCTAATTGTAGGTGTTTCAGTAGGTTCTGCTGTATTCATGTTAGGGTTGATTATTGGTGCTATTTTCTTGATGAGAAAAATCAAGAATGCAGAAAGTATTGAGCCATGGGAGCTTGAGATTGGTCCTCATAGGTATAAATATAAGGAACTTAAGCAGGCCACTAGAGGATTTAAAGAGAGTGAATTGCTTGGGAGTGGAGGATTTGGTAAAGTCTATAAAGGGACGTTGCCTAATTCGAGGATTGAAGTTGCTGTGAAGCGTATTTCACATGAATCTAGACAAGGTTTGCGAGAGTTTGTGTCTGAGATTGCGAGCATAGGAAGACTTCGACATAGGAATTTGGTACAATTACTAGGATGGTGTAGGCGTGGTGATGATTTATTGCTTGTATACGACTATATGCCTAATGCAAGTCTTGATAATTTCTTGTTTGATGATCCTAAGACGACATTGAGTTGGGAGCAGAGGTTTAAGATCATTAAAGGGGTTGCTTCAGCATTGCTTTATTTACATGAAGGTTATGAACAAGTTGTGGTGCATAGAGATGTTAAGGCTAGTAATGTATTGCTGGATGGTGACTTGAATGGCCGGCTTGGAGATTTTGGTCTAGCGAGACTATGTGACCATGGCGAGAATCCTAGCACCACGAGGGTGGTGGGAACTTTGGGGTACCTTGCACCTGAACTTCCTAGGACAGGGAGGGCCACGGTGAATTCGGATATATTTGCATTCGGGGCGTTGTTGCTAGAGGTTGTGTGTGGGCGTAGACCGGTGGAACCCAAAGCCGGGCAAGATGAATTGGTTCTGGTAGATCTTGTGTGGAAGAAATGGAGAGAAGGGAGTGTTCTTGAAGTGGTGGATGAAAAATTGAAGAATGAATTTGATGAGAATGAGGTTATGATGGTTATTAAACTTGGTTTAATGTGTTCAAATCATTCTCCTAGCTCAAGGCCTAGTATGAGGCAAGTAGTGAGTTATTTTGAAGGGGAAATTGGAGTGCCTTTGGCTCCTAGAACTCCTAATAACTATGAAGATGAGTTCAATTTTGATGAAGTATCTGAACAAAGTGCAATGACATATCCATTCTCTACATTTGACAAGGCAAATTCATACACATCATTCAAGAATATTAATGGAACTTTTGATTCTAGTTTTGCTTCTATATCTACCTCACCTGTTTCACTTCTCTACACTGAAAGAGAGACTAGGTGAACTCTCAAATTGTACCGACCACTTATTTTGTTTGCTTTTTTAATTTTTCACCACATGAAGTATTCAATTTTTATGTCAAGTTTATCATTCTTGAAAACATTCTCTATGTTTAGATGCTTCTGAAATCTTGTTCTGATCCTATTTGCAGATTACATGAACAATATCTATTTCCTCTGAAAGATCATGGAATAATTAGCAGCCTTAAGTTTTTATTTTATTTTATTGTGTAGCAGCCTTGAAGTTTAATGCTTAATAGTGTGATGTTGATTTTTGGTAGGTTTCTTAAGGTCAAGTTGGTGGTTGCATAATCATGCACTAACCTTTGCATAATCATGCACTAACCTTCTGATTTGATTTCCACTGAAGAAATCTGCAAACCAAGAAACTTCAAAAATCAAAAAGCATGTTTGAAACTTTTGAATAGCACCAAGCCACTAACTTTGTTTGATGGCAATAGCATCATAACGTAAACTTATTTATTGAGGTGTGTGTAGATTAAGTTTTTAACGATAGTGTCCAAACAACGACAAGTAGACCAATTGTTGTATAGTGCTATGTCAATATCAATTTTAAAATAATCACCAGTTTTTTTTTTTTTTTGGTTAAATACTCTATTGACTACTACTTTAAAATTTATTTCATAATAATGAAGTGTTGCATCATCATTTTTTCACACCATTCTTATTCATAATATCATCACTTGATAAAATTTTACATTCGTCAAGATATAAGTCACTTATAACAGTAGGCAAGTTATCAAATAAGTAACTATTCTAAATAAGCAAACGGTGAAGTATTTATTAGCATTAAGTTAGGTTAATTTGGTCAAATAATCGTTCAGTATATCTTTATATCGAAACTATATGGGGCTCGTATTGTCAACAAGAGGTAGCACGCACTAATTGAATCTTACAATTTTATTTGTCATGTGTATTAATTGATTATATACTTTATACTAAAATCAAATAATGTTTTATTCAAATTATCATAGTAACAATGTGGAGATTCATGCTTGACTCGGTTTGATTTCGGCCATCAAATGAACTCCTTCCAAATATAATCGGGTCGTTCGACTCATAATTTGATTTTCCTGCAAAATTAGTGATGGGGTATTCGATTATAAATACTACAACGTCAAAGTCAATTTAAAATTCTTGAACTGTTTGATATATAGAAGTATATAAAATTATATACATTATTCTTTTCATGAATTGGCACATAGATTATGTTACATGAGAATGATTTGACATGCCATTGGTGGTATTAAAGGTATTAATGCATTTGATCATGAGAGATAACTCTGTTAGAGAGTCGTAAACTTTAGAAATTAATCTATGTATGGATAATGAAGATTAATCGCTGTGAATATTTTAAAAGAACATTTGGATTGTAATTACTAGCTCTGTCTTAAAAATTATTCCAATTGATGAGATGAATCAAAGTAAAATTTAATTAAAAATATTTATATCTCACTACCCATTATGAGATTCATGAAAAAGAGATATACAAAATTAATAAATGTGAATTATTTAAAATCTCAAACAAGATGAACAAAAATATTACCGTAGAACGGACTTATTTCATCCCAATCCAATCCAATCCAAACATACCATATAAAGTAGCCTAGACTTGATCCAGTTTATTACCGGCGGCAAACAAAATCAAACGAGCCTAAAAATGCCAGTTAGAGTTGTAGATTCATGTACACCTTCTCAAGCATCAGGTACTCCACTATTTCCCATTCATATTTCTCCACAATTTTGTAAATTCGACTCTAATTTAATTGTATATCATTTATTTTAATCTCTTGAATCCATAAAGTTTGAATTTTTTTTTGCCCACATTATCAATTTTCCAATAATTCGTTATTTTGTTCTTAAAAAAATTATATTACTTAGATACCATGTTTGTCATAAATTCAATTCATATGTAAATTGGACTATGAAATGAAAAAGAATCGATTTTTATGATTATTCCCTTAATTTCTTGCAATTAATTGAAATTGAGTTATGATTTGAAGTTGAGTTCTTGAAGTTAGTTAAGTGTTTACTTGCTAAACAATGCCAAAATGGGAAAAATTTCATATTCTTTATGATGATTATTGTGGTATTTGTGTAATTATAGTTTTCCCTAGTTAGAATTATCATTAAATTCAGAGTCTTGTTAATTATGTGAATGTAATTTTGTTAATAAGTTCATCAATGTAATTGCTCTTTATTGAAAAGGTCTAAGCAATGGGAGCACTTCACCGCAAGCTTGTACACTTCTTAGTCCTGGACAGGTAAATTGCATGTCTTATTTGATAATTTAATCTAGTATCGTATAGTATTTCGTTATTACTTTAGTTTATGTATGAGTATCTGAATGAATGCTAGCCCTTTCGAGTAAACGATTGATTGGATATGAGTGTTTAAACAAGATATTCGAGAGATAGGTGGATCTGTAACTCATCACGTTAGCTAAGACTTCTTCATGTCATTAATGTTAGAGGGTCCAGCTAAAAACGTTATGGTGCTAGTATGATGTTTATTTTTCTGGCTTGTGTGGGAACATCATGAGAGAATAACACTAATTTGTTTCAAGTAGAGATATCAAGAAAAAGAAAATAGTTGAATATGGTAGTGTGGAGTGAATATAGTCTTTTGAGGAAGAAGATGATCCATCTTGTTCCACTTTGTTTATTTTGATATGGGTGTTTCTTTATTAAACACAAAGTTGCGATCTTGATTATGGTTAACTGAGAGACGTTTCCTTAAACTTTGCAATAACACTTGCAGACTTTCTCTGGAACCCAAAATGTTTCAAACCTACAAAAGGATGAGGCATGGAGAGTAAACGTAAGGATCCAAGGTTGCGATCTTGATCATGGTTATCTTTGTGGGACTATGGAAGCACTAAATGTTCCTATGGCAGATACACCGGTATGAATTAATCCCTAATATAACCTTGAGTTTTTTCTCCCTCTGTAGACACCATGGTGTGGCTTTTAGATATGGCACTTTTAGGCTGCTATGTTTTATACATTTAAACATCCATTGATTTCTTTATTCCTTATGTTAGAAAGGCTGACTCGTTCTGATAAAAAAACCTCTTGTAGCGCAGGTCATTACCTTCTGGGAAGGAGAAATTGTGGACACTAAGAACCATACTTTCTATACTGGCAAGTGGGGAGCAACGTAGGTCTCCGATTATTGATATCTGTTTCATATATTTAATAGTATGAGAGGAATGAAGTCAAATAATTTTTGAGGAATTTCTAATTATTCAGCTGATTCTTGTTCTTTTTATTCTAGTCCAATTGTTGTTGATTCTTTTTCTTCCTTTGGATATTGAGCAGGGTTGATGATGATATAAAGCATTGGACCAAATTCCCTTCTTTTGCACCCCTCATGGTAAGTTTTCGTAATCTTCTTCTGTGCAGTATGCACAAGAAAATGCAACTAATGTTCATTACCATTAATCTAGGCCCAAGTCGAGGTTGATGGAGGAAAAACATTGGATCTAAGTAGTTATCCGTTCATATTCATGGTAAAAATCGCCTTTTCGAAAGCTAAAAATTCTTATGCATTTTTAGCAAGCTTGTAGAACCTTTCCAGTTTAGCCAAGTTCTTTCTGTTTGGCTTTGCAGAGGTGGAAAGAGCAATACTTCGTCAATGTTGGAACTGACTGTGGATTAACGATTGCTGGCTTCTATTATGCTTGCTTCTCATGCAGCGATGGTTCTATCAATGGCTTCTATTATGATCCTAATAGCAGGTACATTTTATATATTATATGACATCGTCTTCACCGTCTTATATTTTTCCTACTTGGTTTTTACCTCGCCATAGTAGCATTCCACCTTCCTTTCATTTCCTTCACTAACTTCTTTCCTTGATGGGAAGACTGTAAGTAACTAATGAGGGTAAAATTTAATCAATTTCACAGCCCTTTCCAGAAGCTGGAGCTGAAGTCCACCAATGAAGGAAGACTTGGTTACAGTTTTTCTTCATATGAACTGCAGTGAATTAAAGTATGTGATTCAGAATTGCCGGAAATAGCTTGATATGTTTCTCATATCCTAGTCGTGACACGATTTCTTATCTTAGTAGGTTTAAGATTATAGATGCAGGTGGCGACGTGGCGTATAATAGAATCTTGTTATACATAGCATTCTACAGTTTATGTTAGTTGCCGAGATGGGCATGTGAAACAGAAACCATTATACGATTTGTGGTTGTTCCAAGTGTAAATGTGCCTCTCTTCTAATCCAGTTCCGTGGTTATTATAGCCTTTGCAGTTCTTTAAATCATTTCATTCGGTTCATTTTCCTTCCTACAGGGAGATCGGAGATGCCGAGATGTGTTTTCTATCTAGAATTAGGTAATATTACAAGTTTCAACTGAGTTTATTTAAACTCAACTTAAATATTGATATTGCACCATCTTTCTCAGTTTGACCACCCTACATTCTCCTGATGCTTACAGTAAGTGTTGAATAATGATAACTTGTAATGTTCGGCATTTAGGTGTTTAACTTGACAAGATGATTATATATTAGATTCATCAGTAGTGATTTACCAAGAAAGTTAGGGTGCTTAAAGGTATGGTGCTATTAATATGTTTAAATGATCTATTTTGTAATTTTTAAATTTTTATGGACTTGTTTAGTTATTTTTAAGTTCTTAGGGGCCAAACTATAAAGTATATATATTATTATACTCAGTAGTGTTAACATATTATTGCGTTATAAAGTTTAACGCGTTGTGAGTATTACGTATCTTTAAGATCTTCCCGATAGCGTATTTTCTTTGTGAATATTTTACATGGTAAAAGAATCTTTCGATTACGTATTTCGGTGTGATTATCTTGTATCTTAAAAGAATAAATTCTATTAAGATTATTAATAGCACCGTAACCATTCCGGGTGATTTACTAGCTAATCATTGATTAGTCGGGCGTTGAAATTTTTATTTTTTATTTTTATTTTCCCTGGTGGTGCATGTTATTATTCCGGTTCTCAAAGCTTACCTTAAAATGTGCAACATCCACTAGATCATGTTCTATATTAATGAGATAATAACAAATGGTACATATACTCAAGCAGGTCGGAGTAAATATCCCAATTGTATATCAAAAATCTGAATCGTTCCTACTTACTATATATATCTTTCTTTCTTTAACTATCTATCTTAGAGCTGATGCAATGCAATAAATAAGTAGACAAGAGCAACAATACAGAGGACTATCCTCGTGCAATCACACATACAGTTGTTTTTTACACTATTTTTTTGTGCCCACGAACTCTTCTACGTAATTCTCTCGCCATGCATTAACCCAAACATGTTAATGGTCGTGTCCTATTTTTAACTCCATTCCCCCTAACCAACCCTCACCCCCACTTTCTATTAGAACGAAACAACTAAACTACCCACGTCTACTATACATTTCCTATATTTACTACCTCATGCTCTCTTCTCATCTTTACCTGTCACTACTATCTCAGTTTTTTTTTCTTAATCTCTTTTTTATTTGTCCAATTTCTATCAACTACATTGTAGATCGTATGCTCGACCTTGTAATGGAAAGCTTACTATGTGATGAAATGTTATTCGATATGAGTCCGAATATCGAGTGTGAGTAGGCTGCATGATCAGACGAATGAAGAGTTTGAACAGGCTTTCGAAGCCATTCTTGAGAAGGAAGTCAGTTATATGCCTTGTTCAGGCTATGTTGATCATGTTGATTTAAACCCTTTAATAATGAAAGAAAGGGCAAAAGCACTGTGCTGGTTCATTAAGGTGAATTTCGCCATTTCTTGTTCAATCTTTTTCCTAATTAACTACATAGTAGGATTATATACTTTTGCCTAATTTAAAATGTTTGTGTTTTTGTGATCTTATGTTATGGTGAAGTCACAAAGACGGTTGGGTTTCTCTTTGGGGACCATTTTCAATGCAGCCAATTACCTTGATCGGTTTATTTCCAGCAACAAATGCCAAGTAAGAGTTGCTCCACAATGATATTAGATATTCTTACATATATAAATTTGATTCATTTTCATAGTACAAATTAAATGCATGCAATATGTCATCATGGCCAAATTAATGTTGAAATAAAATTTTCCAGGGATGGAATATTTGGATGTTCGAGTTACTGTCTATAGCTTGCTTGTCTGTTGCCGCAAAGTTCAATGAAACAAACACCCCTCCATTGTCTGAATTTCAGGTACCATTCATCTATTTACTTATTTATGCAGTAGTTGCTATGTTTTATTAGTCACACACATATATAAACTGGACTGGCAGGGCAATTTAAGCATTGTATTATTATTATACATGCAGGCAGATGATGATTTGGGGCATTGTTTCGAGTGGAGGTTGATCCAACGGATGGAGTTGACACTGCTCAAGGCCATTGGATGGAGACTAACTCCAACCACTCCATTTTCTTACATGGAAATGCTAACTTGGAGCCTTCGTTCTATGAACTCGTCCCTCTCCAATAAGATCATAGATTGTATCACGGAGCTACTTATTATCAATGCTCTTCTAGGTAACAACTCTCGGAAATGATAATCTGCGTACCTCTTCTATCCGTTTTCTATCATCATTATCATGTCTACTAATTTGATCGATTACACATCATATTATGTGAACATAATGGCGGATAGTTATGTCATGATATAGTCATTTAATGCATCATACACAATTTATGATTTACGAGTCTAGCTACTATAAGGGATCTAAAAATGGAATGATTAATTATTTCAGATTACAAGCTCCTGGAATTTCGACCATTTACTATTGCCATGTCTGCAATAAGATTTGTTTCTGAAGAGCTGCTTCCTATGAATAGCAACGCTGTCCTTCAACATTTCAACCACTACTGGAATTCTCAAGATTATCAAGGGGAGCTTTTAAAGTGCCAAGAGATTATGAGTAAGAGGCAACCAATTCAAGATCAATGCTTGTTAGACTATCATTGTTGTAATAACAATAATTGCTGCGGAGATGGTGGTGGTGGCCCGACGAGTCCAATAACCGTATTGTTCACGCCCGTCGATAATGATCAATCTTACACTTCTAAAAAGCGCTATCCAAGCTTTGTTACGCAAGCCCAAATCTGTACTCAAATAACTTCCAACGATTTTAATCCAAGTAAAAGAATGAAGAAAGAAGGTCATCCACCAGCCTGATGGTCTTAGAGAATTACTAATATTTGACTGTAATAACAACTACAACTCATTACGGAGGATTATCTAGGTGGAGGGCAGACAGTGACACTAAAACAAGTGTCTACTAGCTTCAAGATTAGACGAATAGGAAAAGGAATGCGATTATGTTAATTACTTTAACTTAGATACATGCATGTGGTTTTTATTTATTTATTTTTATCATGTTAGTGTTATTTGTTCTTCCAAGGACCATATATATAATAAATCAACTACTGTATTTTATATATTTGTTCAACTTATTTATTTATAGCGGAAATACAAATTCTAATATTCTTTTCATCATTTTTATTATTGGTATTTGAGTCTAATCGTAAATATCATATCGAATAAAATGTGACGTTTCACATTTAATCAAAATTTAACCGTTCGAGTCACTACGGAATAAATGATGAATAACTATTAATCATTTTTTAATAAAAGAGAAAAACTTATTAAATATAATCGTAATAATATATTCATACCAATTCAAGCAATTTTTAGAAATTTAAGTATATAGATAATGCAAATAAAGTAAAAACAAATACAACCAACAAGTGGTGCCAAAGATCCTAAGTTGTTATACACACACCCAAACAGTGTCGGTTTGGAGGTGAAATGACTATTTTACGTCCCTATTTGCAAGTATAAATTATATTTATGGGTAAAATTATGATTTTACTAAAAAAATATATTTATGGGTTTAGGGTTGAAATGTCATTTCACAACCAATAGCAACTTATTAACATAGTAGGGGTAAAGGGACTGGCCCATTAAAAACTTTGAGGAAGGCAAACAGAGCTGGAATAATCTGGTGGATAGAGTTTCAAGAAGCAATGGCTATCCTTGCCACTTCACCACCATTTTCATCCTCTTTCCTTTCATCAACACTTCCAAAAACTGATGTGCAAAACCAACTCTTCCACTGCAACAATTGGATCCAAAATAGCAGAACCTCATCAAGAAGGGTCAGTTTCAATGTTCAAGCTGCAAAGCTTCCTGCTGGGGTAAGTAAGTTCATGCTCATGTTCATGTACAAAATTTAGAAATAAAATTTGGTATTTATTTTGATGTTTTAGGTGGAAATGCCAAAAGCAGAGCCAAAATTTAGTGCTCCATTTCTTGGTTTTACAAGGACGGCTGAGATATGGAATTCTAGAGCTTGTATGATTGGACTAATTGGGACCTTCATTGTAGAACTGGTTAGTAATACATAATCAAGAAGACTTTCTTGAAATCTTTGTTTAAATTTTTTTGTTCCTTGTTTTTCAGATACTGAACAAGGGAATACTACAATTAATAGGTGTGGAAATTGGGAAAGGACTTGATCTTCCACTTTGAAACCATGCTCTGAGTTATCTTAAATAGTTACCTAGTACTTTGTTTGCTATTTCCAACCTGATGGGTTATGATGTAATTGCCTGAGTAAATGTAATATTAAGATTGAAATGAAATTAGACCGAAACTTGATACATCTTCTATCAAAAAGTTTAGTCACAATCTTATACCACAAACAAGCACACTCATAATATACCTGATCTGTTGCTTGCAGGGGAAAATTTTATATTAAAATACAAAACATGGAAATACAAATAATGCTTTTACGGAATATATAATGTCTCATTGAGATATAAAGGTAAATAATTTAGTACTGAAAAACTGTAATCATCATTGGGTAGAAGGGCCAGGGCCGAGCAACAATGGAGGTTTGTTCTTGTCAGAGCTAGATACTGTGTCGCTATTTCTGTTTGCTGCCAATGCACGTAAGGGTGATTGAAAGTGTTGGCTGACAACATCAGGTGGTGGCCCATCTTCACCAGGGAGAACAAGAAGCCCCTTCTCCCGAAGAGAGGATGGTTCGCTATAGCAGGTACTCCAAAGTGCATCGATAAGCTGCCTTTCCTCTTTAGCAGCCCCAAGATCTTCAGGTGGCATCAAGCTGATTCCCTCAACCCGCTTTTGGAGGATTTGCTTCAGTTTTTCATCATCTTCCTTGGAGCTGTCATTACTTTGATCTGTCTTCTCACGAGCAAGCTCAAGAAGACCACGAAGTGCTGCCTCTCGTATTTCTGCATCCTCATCGGATGCAAGGTGCATCAAGATGCGAGGGAACCCCAACTCAGTCACAATGTTGCAGTCTGAACGATTTTCATGCAACAAGTAATAGATCAAGTTGAGGGCTTTCCTGAAATTTAACGTTTATTAAGAATTGATATATAAAAACAGTAACAACAATTGAAATCAAGTAAGACTCAAGTATGAGCGTTGATGATAGATTCAAAAATTATAATGAAGCATATACCTTTGAAGCCTAACACTCTCAGAACTCAAGGCATCTCTTAGACCGGCGTAACCATTTGCAAGACGGAATGCAGCAATGGCGGGATTATTATGCCTGATTAAGGATGCAATAGATTCAGCAACACATCAAATTAATCAATGCAGTCATTTGGTGAACGAAGACTGTTATTCTGTGCTCGTAAATGGGGGAGTGGGAATATAGATAACTAACAAATTACAAGAATACTCACATGATATTGCTCCAAGAGCTTTGGTTCGGGAAGTAATGTCTGGATCTGAAGTAAAATTCGAGAGAAGTGGCTCAAATCCATTAGCTTCCATGACTAGCTGCTGACTCCTGGGATTGTTCTGAACAATAGTGCTCACAACTTCAGCAGCCTTTGCTCTGATGTTAGCATGAGAATTCTTAAGGTAATTTAGGAGAGGAGTCAAACCACCAATCGAATGAAGATCTAACACAGACACAAAACAAGCCAACAGAGTTAGAGAAGGTGCGCAAATAATTCAGTTATTCGAATTGAGAAGAGATGATAAGTGCTAGGTGCTACAATGGACTCAATTTTCAATTTAGGTTGAACATGATCAATACAAATATGATATTCGTAAATGTGGAAGGCAACATCTCTAAGATAGTAGTTCTATACCATCTCAGACTTGGTGAAAGCAGGTACTCATGAGTATTAAGATTGTGAAGAATGAACTCTTATATGCCAACACCCGAGATCCCTTTTCTAAGACTCAAGTGACTACAACGTAAAAGTGTGGCAGTGTGTGGGTTTTTAAATAGATTAGTATCCATTTATCCCTATATGTAAGTACTCTAAAACGTATGGAACAGGCATCAACCCCAACCGAGGATTGTAGATAATAAACCTATTTTTGGAAAACCAAACCAACTAAGAATTCCATTCATCCTTTAGTGGGATGAGGGTAGGTGAGATCGAATATAGGAACTCACCATTAGCCATGTCAATAGACTCCACATGCTCTTGGAGCTCATCCAACATACCTACAAGGAATCACAAGATAGTTGTTACATTAAGTCCTGAACAGAAAATCAAAGAGAATCAGTAAACATGTTCAGACATCAATACCTTCAATATCTTGAGGGGTAACACCATGAGACTCGAGTACTTGCTCGGGAGTCTGCATAACAAGTGTTATCTCCTTCATACGCTTGACCACGTCAACAGTTTGTGATTGCATAGCCTCCATAAACCATCTTCGATCCTCCTCACTAAACCCCCAAAGAAACCATTAGAAACATTCTTCAAACAACGAACATCAGTTTGAAAATATCAAAATTGACTCAATACTTTCTTCGAGACATCGCTCGCAACACACCCTATTATTTTTTGTCCGTGGGGTTCATACTAAAATTATTTATCCAGCTCAGGAACTTATTAATACATCCTCGAAAGATATTAATCAACCAATGTGTTTCAGTTTTCTCAATACAATCTCTCACCTGTAACCGAGTATCCGAGTAAACTTTTTAAAAAAAATTAGCAATGCCGTATTACAAATAACGAATATAGAAATTCCTAACTAATATAACAATTAGAATAAGTGCTTTAACAAAAGTAATCATATGAAATAATAATCATCTATTAAGAGTTGAACTAGAAACCTACTAGTGAAACTCGAGTGAGATACCACCAGCTATTAAGGCAGTGGTATGTAACCGAGTACACTTGGATAAAATATAATTTATATGTTCATACTTGGTTACATTTAATGCATAACAACGTAGGGAGTATTTAAGTAATGTTACCCATTAGCATTTCAATACTTATCATTGGTAAGTTAATCATAATTAATTTTATAACCCCTAAAATTCATAAAAACCCGAATATATAAATAAAAAAAGTAGGGGTACCTTAAAGCACGAGGAGGAGTAGTCCCATCGGCATGTGAAAGGCTCCATTTAAGCAGACCATCCCAATTAGGGCCTTGTTTAGCCATTTAAGTAACCTCAAATTACGATGAAATTGATTATGTAAATTCGATGGATTAGAGGGAGAGAATAAATGAAAATGGGGAATTTTTATGGTGGAATATAAACGTAATGATTTCAATCGAGCAGGTTCAAGAATGAACTAGAAGGATCCAGAATCCAGTTTGCTTCATGCTGGCCGCCCAATTCACTAAAGAGATGGGTTGGCACTTGGCACCTCAAGGTGGGCTTTTGTTTTGATTTTTTTTTTTATTTATAAAAAGCGATATAAATACGTCTGGCCGGTCATGAAATTTCTGCCATGATCGCGTAGAAATGATAAGATGTTGATATTTGGCTGGCTTCTTTCTGGGATTGATATAATAAAACGTGTTTAATTCTTTTAGGCGAATATTTCAGAAATCATTTCGCGTTCTTTAAAATTTAAGTTGATCGCACAGTTAAAACTTAAAACATTCCGTCCTTTTTGAAGTTCGCTTGTAGGGTGCAAAATTGATCGTTGGTGACTTGCATTTAATTTTTTTTTACAATTTTTCATGTTTTTTGAAGTATTTTATTTTTCATCATTTATGTGTATCTTTGTATTGTGTGAAATACACTGCGTGATAAAAAAAACTCTTTCATAAAAATGTCCTTGAAAAATCTTGAAAGACTTGTTTCATTTTTAGTCATTATGATGACGATTTTGCATCCTAGAAGGAGCTTGATTGTTCAACAATTTAAGTGGAGAGTAAGGTGTCGGGTGGGAATTTTGTAACGTGGTGATCTGGCGGCCGAATTCGCCCTCGTTTTTTATAAGGATATTCGAGTTGGATTCCTATTATCGAGTATAGAGAAGATATCGGATTGTTGATCCGCTGACAATTCTATAATTGAAAATATATTTTCGAACTTCCTAAAATAAGTGGGAGTTAAGAGAGAGTTTTGAATTGATTTTATTTTGAATGGTACTTGTTTGATGCAGATGAAAACTTAGTAACTCAATAGACATTATTCATGTAGGGTGTGACTATTAGAAAATATAAACTACAATATTGGTTCTCTTAGGAATGATGAATTGAGGTGAGACGAATTTAAATAACCATTAAAATTTATGCAAAATTAAAATAACTTTGAAATAAGGAGGGAGTATCTAATTTGTTGGAATATCACTTGAATGGGTAATCATGTCAATTGTTTTCAAGAGTATTGAGTTAGGTATTAGTTGATCCGGCTTCACTAATCTCATAATCAAGTAGTAATTTTAGATTTGTAATAATCGCGATATAAGTCAAATCGAGTAGAATGTCATTATTGAAGAGGCACCGAGTTATAACTCAAAAAAATTGATTATACAACGAGAACGATTAACATAAAATACTGATTACCAATTAGCTTGAGAGATCGAAGATTAGGAGTATACTAAAACAAACTTAGAAACTCAAGTCATGCACGAAACAACACACTACATATATATTTTGGCTCTTAAATTGAAGGCCAAAATCAGGAAACGAATAAAAATATACATCTTCAAACTTCAATCCTCAAAACTAACATTCAATTCTAAAAACATAAAATAACTCAAACCTAAATGAATAAAATTCACTAGAACAGAGTATTACCTAACAAAATACATTTTTCCAGGTATAATAATAATGAAATTTATGAAGCACAAGAAGCTTCTCTAACAGGAACTTTGGCAAAGAAGGTATCAAGTTCAGGTGACTGAAAGTAAGCCTTATTTGGAGCATTCTTGTTCAAGTTCCTCATGGGTCGGTCCATTTTCTTCCTTGGAGCAGGTGGGCACTCAGTGATCTCTGGTATTCTACATTCTTCATTCTTGGGTGTTGTACATTCTTGATATAAATAATCCATCTCCATTTATTCAGATGCCAAATAAACAAACCCTTTTAATAAATATGAATTCAGAAATATGTGGGAGGTGAATGGTATTTATAAAAAATAGAATGGTGAGATTTGAGGATGTTTGGACAATTAAATATGGGTTGCGACAGAGTTTGTAGACGTGTTTATTTGCATTGTGGGGCACGTAATGCCGCGTATATAATGAGAACGTAGAATTCCAACAAGGCGGCGCATTGGATGCTTTTTTGTATTCCGGGAAAATTTCGATAATTCGATTACTCAAGAAACTCGATTGCCAGACAAACATCACAAACTCAAACAACAGAGAATGATCGATTATAATACAAATTTTCGTCCAAAATTAATTTATTTGTGGGTCCAAATTCACGGGGGTTGACTTTTTTCTTTTGTTATAGTTTAGGTCACAATTTCTTCTTAACTTGTGGTGTTATTTAATTCTGAATATATATATATATCTTCTGTTACCTTCCCCCTAAGCTTATCTATAGAAATCAATCATACTCATTCTATAGCTCAACCTAAACGCACTCTCATCGGCAAAGCCAACTAATATCTTGTCCTTTGGTGGCTCCATGGTTTTCTTCAATTATGGGTGTCCAAAGTCAACCTTATAAAACAACAAAAACAATTAAAGTGAAACACGTTAGGATAAATCCTTGAGTAATTGAATTTTGGAATGGGCTTCGACAAGCTCAATACATAAATACATCAACATGTCAAGCATGTATCAATCCTCTCAACAAATTTCTACCTAAACGAGATTGTTTCTTAATTGATTTAAGATGAATGCAAAAATTATACATTTTCATATTCATAAAAGATTAGAAGTATATTGTTGTATAATAAATTATTTTAATTTATTTCATTATATTTAAGTGCCAAATAATATTAAAAAATACCACCATAGCACGCACTATGGTCTTTTTCTTTCAATATATCAATTATACACAAGAAAAAAATAAAATTGTCTTTTAAGTTTTTGATTTTGACAACTAGACAAATATAGTTTCAAATTACTAGATGGATTTTATTATATTACCTCCGGCCTCTTATCTCTTGAATTTTATCAAGGTTTAATTTTTAAGTTGTCAATTTTTTACATTTTGAATTCAAATATATTTAGTATTATTCCATAAAATGTATTTTGATGTATAATTTTTATTGTACTAACCCAAAGATGATACTTTAATCAGAATTAAACTATAGGTGGCAAATAAGGATTGAAAATTTGTTGTAGTATGATCAGTAGAGTGATATCCATGTTAGTTCTACTCTAAGGTTGATTGAGCTAAAGAAGTTATTCTTGAAGTACCACCTACGACAGTAATTCATTGTCGCATATATGTAAATGGGTTGACATGCAAGAACTACCTTTCAATCAAAAAGTCAAACTCAAATTGGCACTGAGCAGAAGACAAAGAACTAGCTACTCATATATGTTAAATATTCAAATTAAACTTACTACATACTATTCCCTATTGTGCATATATACATGAGCATGCCTCTCAACTCTAACTGCTTGCTCATCTACTCCACTCTTTCTCAACTTCTCAAATTTCTCACTACTTATATAACATAATTGAATACCTAAACTAAAACTGCCTATTTCATTGCAATAATGGAAGATTTTGGTAGCATAATATTGTGGCCCGAAGACGACAATGTTCTTCTCCAACAACTTTTTGATAATGTGTCCCCCTTTAATCCATTAGTACCTCAACAGCCAATTAGTACTAGTGGAACAATTCAAGAATCAAGAAGTACTTCTTCCAGTCCTTCCAATGATTCAGTGATGATGTTGCCAAATAATCTCTACTCAAGTACAAGCCAATGCCAAGATATAACTACAACAGAGGGGTAAGTACAATACATATTAAATTTGGTAAGTATTCATATACTTTGTATGGTTATTGTCCCTGAAAAATGACCCATTCTGAGTTGTCCATAATGCAGATTTCAGATGATGGATACCAAACAGAGCTTGAATGATAAGGTTCAAGATTATAAATATAGTTTGAAAATCAAGAGTTGTGATGCAGCTGCTGATGATGGCTATAAGTGGAGAAAATATGGCCAAAAAACTATTAAAAATAGTCCAAATCCGAGGTACACACGAAACATTCAAATCAGAGCATGATAAAACACACTTGTAATTGTTGATGATTTTTACACTTCATAATATACTAGTTACACTTCAATAAATTTTATACTTCATATTATACTAGCTACACTTCACTTTAGAAGCTCGTAAAGTAAATCATATTATACTCTTGATGACCTCAGACTTCATGATGATAACTTTTTAAATTGATAACTATCACCCTTCATTTAGTACCTAAAATTCTTTGTTATAACATACAAAGTACTTGGTAGTAATCATTTATTGGTACTCTAGTTAGCATGTACTGCGTATATGATTATGTTTTGGACCATCTTATTGGAATTGTTGAATGAAAATACAGGAGCTATTATAGGTGTACAAACCCAAGATGTGGGGCAAAGAAGCAGGTAGAACTATCAAGCCAAGAACCAGGCACTTTCATCATCACCTATGAAGGCTTGCACCTCCACTATGCTTTTCCATTATATCCAATGGATGAAAACAACACACAATTTGATCAACCTCTTACTAAGAAACTCAAAAAGTCCTATAATAATCCATTTTATTCAACTCAAGAAACAATTGGACCCCAAAGAAAGGAAAAGTCACAACAAGAAACAGAGTACGCAAAACAATACCCAACTATAGGAATTTCTGAACAAAACTTTGAAGAACACCAACAAATGAACTCATGGGGATTACTTGAAGATGTAGTGCCACTGAAGATTCGGCAACCAACGTCTACGACTACTGATTCGAATACGAATTCGAATTCTTGTTCTTCTTCATATCCTTCAACACCATCTTCACCTTCAATTTTCTCTGATTTTTTTGGGTCTCAGTTTTATGTTCCATTTTAAGTTTTAAGGTGATATACTATGTTCTTAATTATTACAGAGTATGTTGATAAATATTTCAATAATTAAAATATAGATCATGTTTCGCTACGATTGTAATTATTACTGAAGTAACAATGTATTTTAGCTCTAGTAGTAAGTGGAATAAGTGATTGTCCATCTTCTAATATGTGTGCATGAAGGAAGGACTTTCAATGGGTTGTAGAATATTATTGAAGCATATATGTTATTCCATCTTCTAATATGTATTTTTTTGTTCTATTGTTAAATTATTTTGAGATCGAAAAATTAATTCTTACAATACTCCGTAACACATTTGTTGCTTAATGTGTTCACCAATAATGACCACGAGCCACGAGGCATATTATGGAGTATGTCTTACGGAGTATTATATTACTCCATGCTATTTCACTCATTTATTATTTGTCACCAATATTGACATGATAACTAACATAAGTTATATGTGTTACTATTATCATTCATTAAAGTATAAAACAACTTATTAAAAGTTAAAAAGATAATCCAACATGACTTTATGCTTCGTACAATTCATTTTTTACTATTTTCAATGCAAAGTCTCGACTATAATAACTTTACAATAAAATGACAATTATATATACAACATTAAAAACAAATGCATACAATGAAATTCATATTTATTAGAGCTAAAATTAAACCAACATTAGTACTCTTTTAGGTTTTAATTTAATATTAAATAAAAACTTATTATTTCATTATAATTTATCAATATAATTTTTTTATATTAAAGTTAAAAAAGAAATTTCTTTAAAATGCTATAGTGCTTATTTTCATTATTTATCACTTGTTATAATCTTAATAAAATATTTTTACTTATACGTATAATCTTAATAAAAAAAAGCTTGGTCGGTGGAGTGCCAAATTTCCCTTGTGTTCTTCACTTCTTCACATTTCTCAAACTACTTTCTTTTCTTCATCAAATTCTGATTTCATTTTTGTTAACAAAAAATTCTGATTCATCATACCATTTGATGTTCTCCCCTTCCATTCAATGATGTTTTTTCGAATCGGTCGCTCTTTCTCTAAGCCCAATCGTTCTACTGTAAGCTCAGTTTTTTATATATATATTTTTTAAAAAATTCCTTCTAATTTTAGGTTTTTTTGGTGAATTAGTTGCTATTAAATTGTGTTTGAATCATTATCTAAGCTCAAATATTTTTTATTATCGATTTTTATTTTTTTTAGTAATTTATGATTTTTTGGTGAATTAGTTGTTATTAAATTGTGTTTGAATCATTATCTAAGCTCAACATTTTTTTTTGTTATCGATTTTTATTTTTTTAGTAATTTATGATTTTTTGGTGAGTTAGTTATTATTAATTTGTGCTTGAATTCATTTTGTAAGCTCAAATTTTTGTCATCGTTTTTTATTTTATTTTTATTTTCATAATATTTTGGTGAATTAGTTATTAATAAATGTAGTTTAAATTCATTGTCTAAGCTCAATTTTTAATCGATATTTATTTATTTATTTATTCTTCTAATTGTAGTATTTTTTGTGAATTAGGTATTAAATAAAATGTTGTTTGAATTAATTTTAGGGGCAGAGTTACATTTCTGGTGGATATGGAACTAGGACTGTGATTAAAAATGAATTGGTTTCTCAAAATGGGTGCATTTCTCCATGCGATGCTAAACTAAGGTTTCTGAGAGGGTATTTAACGTCTATTGGAGCTCCAAAGCAGCTTTGTAATACTAATTTTGTGTGGGAGTTTGGCTCGGCTGTTCACCACCCGAGGCTTTTTTGTAGTGAAACACCCAAGAAGAGAAGTAAGCAAAATAGAACTATTGTACTACCTGATCAATCCCAAAAAGATTGTCCAATTTTGATTTGTGGTTGCTTTTTAATTTTTTGAACTCGGTATTTTTATTTATGTTGTATAATGTTTGTACTTAATATATATCAAATGTTAGTGTTTTTTGCAGATATTAACATGATAATTTTGGTTGAAATCAAAGCAATGCGTGTGGATTGAAGATACCAAGTTTGTTAATTTTGACAATTGATAATTAAACTGGACAATCATTTCGGGATGGTGGGAGTATATAACATTTTTTGTTTTGTCCCCTTCTTTTTTGTATTCTATATTCGGTATGAATGAAATGCTTGTATCTTATACGAAATGTGGTATTGTAGATTATAAGAACTATTATCCGAAGAACAAGAAAGAAACTCCGAAAATGAACAATCAGAAATCAGAGTCTAAAGGTATGAACACACGAACCGATTGTTATACTGGATACTCATTTTCTTGTATCTACTGTTGCATGAAGCTCTGAGCAATGTACTGTTACATATGCTTTGAATTTCAATTTCTAGGCTAAGAGAAGAACGAAAAAAACAGAAAGGAAGTATTCAAGTAGCATATTTTAGTTTACCTACTATTGGAATCATATGTAGGAATTTAGAGGACTAAGGATCTGATACATTGTAATCCAAGCTCATGGGTTTTTTTTATTTCTTCTATGTATATATTCCTTTGTGTTCTTGTACTCCAGCATTCACGATTGGATGTAATTCAAATGCCTTTTTTAGAGGAATCGGGCAAAGGTGATCAAGGAGGCCCAGAAGATAACTTTTCTAAACAAATGCAAAACTTAGCCGCACCATTGATGTTTATGGCATTTGTGCTTTCATCAATAATTTTCAGTGCTCAGGAGCAGCAAGAGGTTTGTTTTCAATCTTATATATGGCAGCTAGGAAATAATAACTTAGCTGTCTATCTCATGTGAGGCTAAGTTTGTTGTTATTTAAATTTGGTTTGATACACTTCTACAAGTTAGCATCACAGCTTCCTGGACATATATTTGATAATACTTTTTCCAACAACAATAACTCATTCCTGCATGCTGGTTAACAACTTAATTGAATCGGAAAATTTTCTTCCCCTACTACAGTGAGAGGTGGTTGTGTTTTCAGAATACTAGTGCTCATCCCATTAGCCATTCAAAACATGGAATTCCATTTATGTGCTGCATCTTTCTCTCATAGTGAATTCCCAGAAAAGCCTCACTTCTTCAACTTTACTTTGGTGGTGTGACTTCTTCATATAATTAAATCCAAGAGTTGATAACACATTTCATGCTAATACATACCTGAAAATTATGAACATCCATTTACTATCTTGAAGTTCCCCCATTAGAATCTACTGATTAGAAGTTTAGAACCATGAACTATCTTAGTGCTTCCCGTTGGTCTCGTTATATAGGTTCCTCATGCTTATCGACTCTCAGACTATGCGTTGAATGATGCTGAAAGTAATGGAGTAGACCAGTAAATATGATGGACCGACTAGCCACAGTAATCAATGTTAGCATAGCACACCTTTGGTGATTTCGGTAATACTTAATGAGTTGCTCAGCAGAGCAAAACAGCACATGTTCCTCCTATGATGCATGTTATCTTTTTAGTTTTGTATTGAATATGATTTTGTTGACCAATTGCTGATTTTTATACATTTTAAAGCAGGGACACATTATTTAGAATATGGGGTTTTTAAATTTTGGGCATCTTCTGAAAAAATCTAGATTTTAGTCTTTACCTACATAGCATATGAAATTAAAAGCTACTCTAATCACACTATTTTCTTGATCTACCTCTTTACTTAAATCCCTTATGCTAATATTCATGGTTTTAGGTTGAGTTTTGTTTTGTTTTGAATCTTGAAATATCGCTTTATGTTGCTCGATAGGCAACTGTTGTGCAATTTTTCTCTTGATTGCTATCATAAAAGTGCAAAAGATGTACTTAAATAAGCTGCTTAATTGGAGAAGATATCTTTCTTGAACTCTGGACTAATCGTGATTCACATTTTATCACAGCTGTACTTTGTTTAGGTGGTTTGGTGTTTTTCTCCCAGTACTGCAGATATGTGCCTGATGTAGTTGGAAAATAATAAGTTGTTTTAGTCGATGCGTGATTTATATTATAATTTGTAGTGTGCACTATAATTCTTTCAGCTGGGTCAATTGAGTTCTTATGTGCTTCATTTTGTACATCTAAATATTACACAAGCTATATCAATTTTTAACCACTAATAAGCTCCCACATTACAATCTCCAGATCAGTTTCCAAGAGTTCAAAAATAATCTGCTTGAACCTGGACTTGTAGATCATATTGTTGTTGTTGACAAGTCACGGGCAAAAGTTTATGTAAAGACAACACCTGGCGCTAATGAAACAAATGCTGATATAATTAAAGGTCCTACCGATGGCACATACCCTGCAAGGAAAGGTGGGCAGCTGAAATATTATTTCACTATTGGAAGTATTGAATCTTTTGAGGAGAAGCTTGAGGAAGCTCAAGAGGGATTGGGAATTGACCCTCACAATTATGTTCCTGTGACTTATGCTGACGAAATGAATTTGTTCAAGGAAATAGTGAAGTTTGCTCCTACTCTTTTGCTTGTAGGATTTCTCTACTTCATGGGTAAGAAAATGCAGGGTGGTCTTGGTGTTGGAGGTCCTGGTGGTAAGGGTGGACGTGGTATATTCAATATTGGGAAGGCCCAGGTGACAAAAATGGATAAAAATTCCAAGAACAAGGTGTGCTGCATAAGGTTTTAATGACTTTCCATTTATTAAATATTTGATCCAGAATAAGGAATTGTTTCTTTGGTTATGCAGGTTTACTTCAAAGATGTAGCTGGTTGTGACGAGGCAAAGCAAGAGATAATGGAATTTGTGCACTTTCTCAAGAACCCCAAAAAATATGAGGAGCTCGGAGCAAAAATTCCCAAAGGTGCCCTTCTTGTTGGTCCTCCTGGGACCGGAAAGACACTCCTTGCCAAAGCAACAGCAGGGGAATCTGCCGTGCCCTTCCTTTCAATCTCTGGATCAGACTTCATGGAAATGTTTGTTGGCGTTGGACCTGCAAGAGTCAGGAGCTTATTTCAAGAAGCCCGACAGTGTGCACCTAGCATCATTTTTATTGATGAGATAGATGCTATAGGTCGAGCCAGAGGACGTGGAGGCTTTTCTGGAGGCAATGATGAGCGTGAAAGTACTTTGAATCAGTTGCTTGTTGAAATGGATGGATTTGGAAGTACTGCTGGTGTTGTTGTACTTGCTGGGACTAATAGGCCTGATATATTAGATAAAGCTTTGTTGAGACCAGGTCGGTTTGATCGTCAAATTACCATAGATAAACCTGATATTAAAGGCCGTGATCAGATATTCCGAATTTACTTGAAGAAGCTAAAACTTGATCAAGATCCATCATACTACTCCCAGAGGCTTGCTGCCCTAACTCCTGGCTTTGCTGGAGCAGATATTGCAAATGTATGTAATGAAGCTGCACTGATAGCCGCAAGGGGTGAAAATGCGATTATAAATATGCAGCATTTTGAGTCTGCCATTGACAGGGTTATTGGGGGTCTTGAGAAGAAAAATAAGGTATCATATTGTCTATCTTCTAGGTTATACCTTCCCTTCCATTTATGATTTGACTCACAGTTTGTCGTTTGATATCCTGACTATTCAATTTTGTGATAAGTCCAGGACTCCAGGCAGATATTTTCTCCTCCCAGACCCTTAGCTGGTTCTCAACTTAAAAAGTTGACATATAAATATTATTCTTGTTTAATATTTTGGCTCTCATAGAATGTAAGCATATACAATCTACATCTTGTGACATGGTTAACCTGGGACGGATATCATCATGGATAAAGTTAATAGTTTGATAGATGATCTTCCTGAATGTGTGATTCTTATCCCTCTTTTAGTTTTTAACCAAATGGTTGCTCGTTGCCCTTAAAATAGTTGTGTCTAAAGTAGCAAGTGCTCTTTATGTTCCTACTCTTGGTTGCTTGAGCTTGTCGTATTGAACTTACAATTCAGAAGCCTATGTAATTTCTTCAATAATTAAAAATGTTCTGGCTCTTAAGATTTCACGCAATCTCGCATATAACTTTAAATGGTTGGTGCATGTTGTTCTTGTCAGGTTATAAGCAAGCTTGAACGACGGACTGTTGCTTACCATGAGTCTGGCCACGCCGTGACTGGTTGGTTTTTGGAACATGCAGAACCATTGCTTAAAGTGACAATTGTTCCGCGTGGAACTGCAGCTTTAGGTTTTGCACAGTATGTTCCTAATGAGAATCTTTTGATGACGAAGGAGCAACTCTTTGATATGACCTGCATGACGCTTGGTGGCCGAGCCGCTGAGCAGGTATATTTTTGAAGTTCTATTCTGTTTGTGTGTTTGTTTAGACAGTAATTTTTTGAACTGATTATATCATGACACCATTCCATTCTTCGACATATCTGAGGCTTCAAAGTCACTGAAGATAGATTGACTTATTTAAATCGCCCAAGTTTGTACACATGTTCTTGCTGGATAGAAGTTTTGCACCTTATTTTCTTTCTGTACAAGTTGACGTGTTCTAGGACATTGCCCGTGTTTCCTCTTTTTATTTTAGATTCACAACTTTTTTCGAGCTTGAGGCTACTTATAATTTAGACAAAAAAAATCCACTTGTGGTGACTTAGCCTCTTTTAATGATTATTGATGAGGGCCAAATTATAACTCTCTAAAAGTTTGTATATCTCCTGAAGAGAAGCCTTTGTATTACCCCATAGACAGAAATAAAGGGAAAACCTGGAACAGCCAAAGGATTTTTACATGTTAACATGAAACTCAACCCTAACATTCTGCATAAGAAAATTTCATTGTAACCATTTATGGCAGACTAGTTTCCATCATCTATATATACATATGTAATTTCTAATACTGAAAAAATATCTACGAATGTAATACTACCTCCATCCCATAAATATTGTCTAGTTTTGATTTTTTCAAAAATTTAAGATGTAATTAGTTAAAGTGGATTTACCTGCATGCAAAAGTTGGTCAAGTGAAATAAGTTATGGGAAATGAAAAAATTATGAAAGTGGACAATCTTCATGGGATGGGAGGGAGTATTACATAATATTCTAAACCATAGTACCAACTTTATTATATTGACAGTTTGAAACCTCTGAAAGAGAGATTTAAATATTTACAGAATTCTCCAGTTCTGATCAATTTTGTTTGTTTGGATTAGGTTTTGATAGGAAAGATTTCTACTGGTGCTCAGAATGATTTGGAAAAAGTGACAGAGATGACTTATGCTCAAGTGGCAGTCTATGGTTTTAGTGACAAGGTTGGTCTTCTGTCTTTTCCCAAGAGGGACGATTCGTTTCAGATGAATAAACCCTATAGCAGCAAAACAGCTGCAATAATCGACAATGAAGTAAGGGAATGGGTATCGAAAGCTTATGATCGCACAATACAACTGGTAGAAGAGCATAAGGACCATGTTGCCAAGATTGCAGAGTTGTTACTCGAAAAAGAGGTCTTGCATCAAGAAGACTTGGTTCGAGTTCTAGGTGAACGCCCATATAAAAGCAACGAGCCAACAAACTATGACAGATTTAAACAAGGGTTCATAGAAGATGATGAAAATAAAAGTACTACTGAAGGTAAGCCTGTACAGGGTGATGGACCATCACCACCAGTTGCGCCAGAGGTGGTTCCAATGTAGCTTTTGTTAAACCGCTAGTTTTGTACATGAAAACACATTGATATGGTTGGATTTCGCCACCTGATCGTATTATCGCTTGGTGTAATATCCCTCTGGAATAATTTGGCAAAACTGTATTCATACTTTTTTCTCGCATTGGTCCTTTTAATCTTGTTTTTATGACCAATTTCGCGCATATGATTCAAAGCTTTAGCTGTAATGATGTTCAATTCGAAGAAATGGAGGAGTAATATACAGTAGTAGTTTTACCATATTACTATAGTTAGCTTGAAAGTTTTCATATATTTCGTTAAAATAGTTTCGTAATATTATTTTTTTATAATTTTTAAATTTATAGTTTATGAATAATTGATATTCAAAATATTATAAAAGAACGATGAATTTGAATTGGAGGTTTGTCTATTTCCAAGTCTCAATAGAATAGAAGGAACATAAAAAGATAAGATGATTTGTCAAAACATATGGATAAGAAAATCACACCTACACTAAATCAATTATAATTCCCTTCTTTTTATTACATCTTCAACACCTGTACATTATGGAATAATAATAAACTCTTCATCCAATGACTACCCTAACACGTGTCCCCATCCCAACTCTTACTAGAAGTAATTTTGTTGATGACCATTATACTCCAAAAATCCTTCAAACATTAATATTTAGTAATAATTGCAGTAAATTTTTTTCAGCTCAAATTTGGGTTGAGAAAAGAAGCAAATTAAGGAGGTTTAAGGTTGTGGGTATGTCTGATTTGAACTTAAGTACTGTTCTTGTTACTGGTGCTGGTGGCAGAACTGGTAATTCATTCTCCCTTTTTATTATTCATTTTGTACTAAAAAAATCATGGAATTAAGTAATGCTTGATGGGTTTATATCAATTTTTACAAACTTTTTTTTGCTCAAATATTTTTAAATTTGTTGCTCAAATATATTTTATGTTGTATAATGAGTATTTGGTAAAAAAAAATATTAACATATAGTATTTTCAATATACTATACTGTTACATGATAATTTTGATTCAGTTTTGAAATTTTGTCAATTTTGATCACTGAAAAACAAACTCAGACAATCTTATGGGTATGGAGGTAGTACAACATATATACTGTAAAATATTTGAGTCAGAATGTTCAATAGTAGAATGTCAAAATTAAAAGTTCACTCTTTTGGGATGGAGGGAGACATGAAGTATGTGATTATAGATTTGGAATATTTATTTTCGTAATTAGATACATGTAGATAATTAGAGACCTTGGAATGCTGCAATAGTTTGATGATGTTACTGTCCTGATTTATGTAAGTCTAAAGTTTGCATTTTTATTCTTGTTAAACATGGTTCTTATTTCAGGCCAGATTGTTTATAAGAAACTGAAAGAAAAGACGGATCAATTTACTGCAAGAGGGTTGGTTAGGACTGAAGAGAGCAAGGGGAAGATTGGCGGAGCAGAGGATGTTTACATTGGTGACATTACCAATGCAGACAGTTTAACGCCCGCGATTCAAGGTATCGATGCCCTTGTAATCCTAACAAGCGCTGTGCCAAAGATGAAACCTGGTTTCGATCCAACTCAAGGGGGGAGGCCTGAGTTCTACTTCGAAGATGGAGCATATCCCGAACAGGTTATTGTTTGTTTATCTCATAGTCTCGTAGATAAGATATTTTTTGTGGTTATTTCTCCGAAAGTTAACTCCAGTGTTATTACTAATGACTTCAAACTTCAGGTTGATTGGATCGGGCAAAAGAATCAGATAGATGCTGGTAAGGTTTTCTTCTTGTTTTTGGTCTTCTGAGTTATTTAGTTTTATGAGCACTGTTCTAAGTGTAAATATAAATTATACAGCCAAAGCTGCTGGAGTGAAGCAGATTGTGCTGGTTGGCTCCATGGGAGGAACAAATCTCAACCATCCATTGAACAGCTTGGGCAATGGGAATATATTGGTTTGTACATATTTGAGTCCATATCGAATTTACAGTTCCCATTTTTTTTGTCTACTACAACTTCTTCTTTGGAGATGGCATGCCATCTCATTTATTTACTTCAGTTTACCTCCCATCCGTGGTTCCTTCATCGTGATTATTTGGGTTGAAAGTACTTATCTCTACTATATTCGATTATAACCCAGAGCGGATAAGTTATCTCATTACAACATTAACAGAAAGCGAAATGGATGGTTTTCTTGTCTTTTTTCGCTAAGCACTTTTGACAAGTCTACATGAAAGTTTCTACTTCATTTTTCTTGGAGAGTGTCATTTTACTAAAGTTATTCATCTTCGAAAGCATATTACTCTATAAATTTCTTGTACCTGTTTAAAGTTATGGTCTTGTGAAACCAATCATGAATTCTTTTGACAATGGTTACAGGTATGGAAGAGAAAGGCCGAACAATATTTGTCCAACTCTGGAATACCGTATACCATAATCCGGGCTGGAGGTTTGCAAATGAATTTTACTTCTTGAGGTTTATGCTCGATTCTATCCTTTGCTTTATGTAAACGACTCCTTGGTTAATGCAGGGCTGGAGGTTTGCAAGACAAAGATGGTGGTGTGCGTGAATTACTCGTTGGAAAGGATGATGAACTCCTTGAGACAGAAACAAGAACCATTGCAAGGGCTGATGTTGCAGAGGTCTGCATTCAAGTAAGTAGAGCCTTAAAAACTTGTGTTCACAGACAAATTATAGTGCATGCATAATTTAATTAATATTATTTGCCCCTTGTTATCACTGATTCTTACCACTATGAACAGGCATTACAGCATGACGAAGCGAAATTCAAGGCGTTTGATCTAGCTTCGAAGCCTGAGGGAACTGGCACGCCAACAAAAGACTTCAAAGCTCTATTTTCCCAGATAACTATTCGCTTTTGAAAATTGCAGTGTGTGTAAGCTATTTACAATGGCCTATCATGAGTTGCGCTTTTTTGTTAGGAAGAGAAACTGTCTTGCAGTTAGCTACCTGAGCTTGTTTCCTTCAGATTTCTTGTAACAGTTGTGCTTATTGTAACATTTGTACTCCCAATATTGAGTCATGGATCTATGATGAATGAGCTACCGATATGAGAACGGCTACTGTTCATTAATAATACCATTCATTAATGTTCATTGATCAAATTGTCAACTCTGTTTTTTTTTTTCTTATAAAAAATCCACCCCCACCCCCTTACAATGAGAATCGAACCCATGACCTCTAAGTCACTGGAAGGCCTCCTAACCACTAGGCCATTCGATGTTCTCCAAATTGTCAACTCTGTTGTTGAGTGAACAAATCAACCTCTCAACCTTGTTACTTGACAAATCTCCAATGTCTCATATCTTATATTAGGCGTTTAAAATATGTATGCTTTTCCATAGTAATAGTCCGTATATTTTTTACAATATCAAATATACTTGCATGGTTTTTCATCAAATATTTCTATGATTGGCTATTTCCAAGACCGCTCTTGTGCACGACCAACACACTGACTGTATATCCACACGGTAGGTGGATTTCTTATATAAAAAACCAACCAATAATTTATAGCTATTTTCATCTAATACAATAACATGTTCGTTGTCAATGCTACCAAATGATACCAAAATTTACTTTAAGCGGGTACTTCGTCCACTGCAAAGGCCCGTCCGAGGAACTGAGGGCGGCGTAAGGGCGTCTGGAAAGTGGGGACATCTCGAGAAAAAAAGTAGGGCGTTTTACGGCAAAAGTCGAGGATGTTTCGGGGCGGGATCGAGGCGTTTAAAGCGTTTAAACTTTTTGTATATAGGTGTTCGCATAAAAGCCAGCCCAAAATAAAAATAAAATGTAAAAATATATGGTTTGGGATTTTCAATTTATTATTAATGCTTTACATTCTTAGCCTCTACTTAAAGGTATGTCTACTATTGTAACAACTATTCTAAAAATAAAGAAGATTAGTCAATTAGCTAATATATCTATCAGACTAACTTTTTATGATTAAATTTTGTTTTGTTTCTATTTTTTTAATTGCTTTATCGATTCTGATTATTTTGCAGTTCAAATAATCTTGGAAGTTAGAAATTTAAAGGCCATATAGTCATATCACATTAATCATAAAACTTTAGATTGCTTTTGTGATTGTTTTGATTGCTTTGTGATTATCTTGGAAGTTGGAAGTTGGACCATATAGTCTATCTGATAATCATAAACTTTGGAAGTTGGAATTTGGACCATATTGGACCATATAGTCATATGCAATTTTTTGTTTCGTTTTTTACAAAAAAAATTATGGCGTTGTCTTACATTTGATAAGATAAATTACCAAGTGGAAGTAATAATATTGGTAGTAGTTACGGTATTAGATTCTCTTAATAATTTATCAAGTGGGCAGAAAACCTCAATTGTATAGATTATGTGATTAAAATTAGAGAAACAAGGAAGTAACGGGAGAAAGCTTGGAAATTTCGTGTAAGCTTTGTAATGAGAGCGTGAGGCTCGTATTCATGAGATTAAAAGCATTTACTTGGGCGAAAGGGCATGTGGGATTACTATTGCAGCAACAACTGACTTCAATGATTGAAATGCAAAAATTTGGAAGATGAATTTGAGAAGAAGGAATACGAGTACGGGCGTAAGGAGGTTCACTTTGGCTTGTAAAAGTGTGAGTCTACGCTTAAAAGAAATCTTGTTTTCACCTATCGGCATCGTTTGGTATTCAAGCGAGACAATTGGATCGAAATTCTGAGAATGTTTATAAGAGTTTGGCTTGCCATTCAATCTTAAAGAAATCCACATTATCATAAGTCTTATCGGTTCTTTCTTTGCCACAAAATTGATGGTTATGTACCTCGCAGTTATATAATAAGCTCAGGAGAAGAACCTTATTGCGTGAAAAAAACAATGTCGGTATTAGTGCTGCTTCAAAGCCGACATGTGGAAAGAAAAGGGGTGACGATTGTGAGTGATGGATGGAGCGATCCTACAAGAAAGCCTTTGATTAATTTTATAGCCAACTTCTGGTAGTCCTTTGTTTCGAGGTTGAATTGTTTACATTTCGTTTTTTATTCTTGATTTGATGAAAAGTTATCAATGAAGTGGGACGTCAAAATATTGTGTGATAATCCGATAATCTGACAAATTGCAAAGGCTATTTGGAGAGATTTTGAGAGTCTGTTTCCCGCGTCTATTGGACACCGCGTGTTTATTCCATACCGCTTTAATCTTTGCTTTGAAAATATTTGTGAAATGAAAAAATGTAGAGAATACAACGACATATGAGGAATGTAATTGGATAATTGACATTCGTGGGATCTTGTTTCTGATAAAACATTTCATTATGAACGTAACATGAGGCTATGATTTTAATGGATTCTCTCCTCTTAAATTACTTTTCGGTTCTTTGATACTCATTTTGCCTCCATCGTTATGATGCTTAAAAAAGATTAGAGGCTTATCAAAGGGTCTTAAAACCCATGGTTATATGAAGAATGGTCTACTTATAGAAGATGATATTGGGAAGCAAATTTGTCAAAGAAGATTGAAAGATGATTGATGGGAAAAAGTGTCTTATATTATTGATTTCCACAAGAAACCTATATATGAAATATGATTAGATTTTGTGTATTTAATAATGAAGTACGCCGGTTGGTACTATGAGATGTAAGGATTATGATCGAAAAGATGAAGCTTGAGATATCTGAAAGAAAATCGTTAAATTAAATGCAGTTAATATCTTCTATGATGTTGTTTATAGGATCTTAGTGAACAAATTGAGCCGAGAAGAATAACCTCCTCTACATTGTCTTCCGCTCTTTAAATCCAAGGTATATGATTTAATTATATTTTTTGTTTCATTGCCATATATAATCGTTTTTGTGTTGTAGATTTTTATAGTGATGAATGGTTGTGAGGATTCCTCAAGATTTAATCTCCATAGAGATCAAATCTCACGTGAGAGGATGAAGTATTTTGCAAGATTGTTTTCAAGTGATGATGATCATAAGAAAGTTATGGATGAATATGCATTATTCTCAATGAAGATGTATACTTTTGAGGATTTAACATGCATTTCAATGATGTATGTTATGGAACCTAAGAGTTGGTGGGGCTAACTGGTCTTTAAACTCCTCTCCTCACAGCTTTGTTTTAAAGTTCTTTCGAGACAGCTGGATTCTTGCTTTGTGCGGAGCGCGATTGGAATAAATAATTTGGAATCTTACTCATTCATTCACTCACTTAGAAGGAACAATTTGAATCAAATTAAATGCTTTCGAGATTTCAGTTTCACATCACTTGTGATCTTGTCTTTTTGCATCAAAGGAATTCCGATCAATATGAAGCTGAAAAAACCAAAATGTAGGATGTTGGTGGAATGGTTTGATTCTATGGAAGATGTAGGATTTTTTGGAATTTGCGGATATACCATTTAGTGGCGGATTTTGAAATATGATTCTTCGTTGGGTAAAACTTTATTTTATTCTTTAAGATATTAGTAAAGTGTTTCGTTTCTTTGTTGAGGCTTATGTTATTTTATATTTTAATACATAAGTTTTTTATTATATATCTTTATTAGCTTGTCGTATAAATGCCGTATCAATAAATTTTTTATTTAAGTTTAAATCCGTTAAAATTAAAACACGTCATTACCCGACTCAGTGCCAGAGCTCTACTAAATAAGCAAGGGGCGGATTGGGAGTATTTATAGAGCGTCAAATAATGCCACTTGTACACAAGAGAGTGGTTTAGGAAGGGGCTGGACTTGGAACCTTTGTTGACAGAATCACATGACTGGAGAAAATATACAGGAATGTGGTTATGTGGCCTTGGTAGTTGTCATTACCGAAAATATTTATGAAGCTCCACCAATAAAATATACTATTGCTTCATAAGAAGATTGAAGAAGATGATGAGTATGTAGTAGTGACAATGCATATCTGTTGATAAATCTCTATGATTACTACTTAGATGATTTGCCTTTCTAGTTTTAGCTCAACCTCCACACCAGCATAAAGTGCACATTATAACCCCCTAATGATCACTAGTGTAGCTGAGTATAATAGAATCACATTAAATTTGTTCACATTTTTTGCTGTTGATTTAAAGAACTTTGACTTCAAGGGTCGGACCGTTCACCGTTTATAGTAATTGCACAAATCAACATATACTAAAGAAGATGGTGCTTTGAATTACAAATCATAAAGTCGAAAAGAAACTAGAACTACTCCATCTATCCAACATTAATTGGCTAATTTAAAACTCCAACTTAATGGTTTTGATTGGGCTACTTTTTGTAACTTCAATAACTCAAAGATTATTCAATGCTCATTTTATTTTTTTGGGATTCTTAACCTTTTCTAGTAAGAACTAAGAACGATTTAACCTTTTCTAGTAAGAACTAAGAACGATACTTGATGGTGGAGAGATTGAACAAGTTATTATTGAGTTCAAGTTCAACCTTACCAAAACTGAATAAATATTGAAGGAAAAAATATACTCCCCATTTCAATTTAAAAGGGAGGTATTTTATTGAACGAAAGTCAATCTACTTTTGAAATTATAATTTGTTAGAATTTAAATTCACCAAATAAAACTTCGGGTTCAATGATAATAAAACGATAGAAATTTAAATACGAATAAGCAGACCTTGAAAGATTTATCTGATCTGCTCGATAGAAAGGTCATGCTGTTCTTTATTTATAGAATCAAGCTAAATAGAAAGATGGATTCTGGCCCTCTGCCAAACCATTTATAATCTATGTTGAGAATTTTATATCTGAAAATACCAATGCTTAAACTATCGAAGCCCCAAGATAAAAGCTCTTTAAGTTATTGAGAAGCAAATGTATTAAAAGGCGCAATATTATTTTTAGGATGATTATCTTTCTATTCAGTACATTATTGATAAATAAAAGCTATTGAAGCATCCCTACTATGTTATAAATGACAATACTCACCCAAAAGTAAGAAGATATATATCACAGTTAGAGCTGGAATTAGGCGATAATTAAGTGAAAGCGAAATGCAAAATTAGTTCAAACATAATTCGCTAGTTTAATTTTGTATTAATATCAAGAGATTAATAAAATTAGATAATACAAACTATATTTCATTCATTATTGCGAGACATACTTACATGCATATATACAAATCTGATACTCAAGTTGCTTTTGATGGAATTCCAGATTCGTATCCATATATAGAACAAAAATTGTTACAAAAAGTAGTTCGTGCAATTTTGTGGCACCATTATCACCAAGTCAGTATCAAAATATACCCTTCAATTCATCAGGGTCCAATCTTATGCATTCATTTTGTAGCATAGAAGTATAGTTTAAGAGCTAATATGTTTAACTTCATATCCAATAATACTCCAATTTACACAACTACTCTGTTTCGATCTAGGCTATCTATTCTTGCTAATTACTTTTTATTCAAGTTAAAATATTAGTTAGTTGTGGTTGTGGATTGAACATACAAAGTCAAACGATATAATAAACCGAATATGTGATTTACAAACAACCTACACTTGACACATTTCTTATCCAAGTTTTTGACTTGCTAACCAAGATGCACAAAAAAATAATGCATACACTTGTTCATCATAAAGAAAAATGACCACTATTTTCTATTTGGGCACTTAAAAAGAAAAATTTGAAAATGCAACTGTATCCATTACTCATTTCATTTCAAATTATACAACATATACAAAAATATTTAACTTTAAAATTTACAAAATTCACTACAAAAATTCAAACTGGATGATTTGAGGGATGGATGGAGTATTATTTATTTAACATGGAAATTATTTTATTGGAAGATAGAAATGATACACAGAATTACAGAAATGGCAGAACAGTTGCTTATTTTGGGATAAACCAATTCCTTATCAAAGAGTCAGACCAATTGCCATGTGAGATTGAGCTATAATTCAATCAGGCCACCTGCCACTTCACATGCATTTTCAATTCATTTCTATTTTATAAATAAAATCTTATAAACTAAGAGGAGCTAAAGTTACATTAATATAGCAGTTCGTATTCCAGGATTCGTTTTATTTAACTACGCTATCATCAACATTACACATACACCTCCCCAATAAATATATAAAAACAGAAGAAAAAAAAATACACATAAACAAAAAAACATTCCAATATATTTCATTTGCATTAATTACATAATCAAATTACCAAACTACCCCTATGATTTCCTCCTCCCATAAGTACCCCTCTTTCCCTCCCATTTTCTCCATTCACCTCAAATCCTTCCCTCCCCAATCCCTCTCATTCTCTAAAATGTCTCTCAAAGGCTTCCTCTACATAGCTCTCCTACTCTGTTTTCTCAATGCTGCCACTGCAAAAATCCCCGGAGTTTACATTGGCGGTCCATGGCAAAGCGCTCACGCCACCTTCTACGGTGGCTCCGACGCTTCGGGCACCATGGGTACTTCCCATTTTTCCTCCCATAAGACTTACATCGTTCCAAAAATATTGACGAGTTTGATTTTCACTATATAAAATCGACAAATTTTATAACCTATACCATTTCTTTTATTTAAATCAAATTTTCATGTTAATATAAAAATACATTAAACAAAATATCTTATAACATGCACAAAAATAAATATGAGTTCAAAATTTAAAAACGACAGTTCGAGCTGAATTACACGTTCCTTTCCAAAGCTATTTCTAACTCGAGATTTCAACTTTCAAAACTGGACAATCTTTTTATTTGGTTCATACATAGTACACCATTCTTCTATATTTTAACATTGTTATAAATTAATAAATGATTGTAGGTGGAGCATGTGGATATGGGAATTTGTACAGCCAAGGTTATGGAGTAAACACAGCAGCATTAAGCACAGCTTTGTTCAACAATGGGTTGAGTTGTGGAGCTTGCTTTGAGATGAAATGTGACTCTGCAAATGACCCAAAATGGTGCAACCCTGGAAGTCCATCAATCACCATTACTGCTACCAATTTTTGCCCCCCTAATTTTGCTCTGCCTAATGATAATGGAGGCTGGTGTAACCCTCCACGTCAGCACTTCGACCTCGCCATGCCCATGTTCCTTAAACTTGCTCAGTACCGTGCTGGTATCGTCCCTGTTAATTACCGCAGGTTAGTACCAAACTATTTTTCGTTTTATTATTTGACGTTTTTATATTTTTAAATAATGTATTCATAAAGTTATTAACGATTAAAGTTTGATATCAAAACTTAGAGGGGAATGCTTTATTGTGTTATGTCATACTTTATTTAGTCATATAATTATTAGTATATTAATTATTGTTAGGAGAAATTTTAATCGTGTAACATAAAATATTATTTAAGATGTTCTATTAACGTGACCGTTATTAACGGACAATTATAGTTACGTATTATGTAATACTAGATAATTAGTAGCATAGGTTTTGTCTAATAAAATGTAGCCCCTTGTCTGCTCCATAAATAAGTTATTCACCCACTCTTCTTACCTTTAGCATTGGTCCCTATATCTAGAGAGTCCTTATGAAATTCGATTCATTTCCTTGGAGCATAACCCCCCTTAAATAAAAGCAAAATTTGAACCATTTTGACAAATACAGAAAAGAAAAATATGTCATGAGTTATTTCTCAACCTACTCAAATAGTGGCTTGATTTTCTTACAAAATTTAACTTTGTATTAATATATAGATTTCAATTGAAATTTTGTAACACTAAGAAATTAAACATCCTACCAGTCTACCACAAGTTCTTTACTCCATATCTTGATCTTGACTAAACAATGTTGTTATAAAGATGAGCCAACATAGACCTCGTTATCCTAAGTTCTGGCAATTTTTCTACTTTTAACTCAAACTAGGCATCATGGGCACCTATTAAATGCTCTAACCAAACAGGATACTCAAACTAGGCATCATCCCTTATTTATCGACGATATATTATATTATATCTAACATTATGTTACACTTATTTAAAATCATATTTTAAGCTTAACGAAGTGTAAGATAGATTGTTCCTCAAATTATAACAAAGTGTTCAAATCGGGTTTACGATTGTAGTAATTGATGTTTTCCCCTACTATTTTGGTTAGGGTGGCATGTGTGAAAGCAGGAGGGATTAGATTCACAATCAATGGCTTCAGATACTTCAACTTGGTCTTGGTAACGAACGTTGCAGGAGCAGGGGATATCCAGAGCGTATATATTAAAGGAACCAATACTCAATGGATGCAAATGAGTCGAAATTGGGGGCAAAATTGGCAATCTAATTCAGTCCTTGTGGGCCAGGCTTTGTCCTTCAGGGTAAAAGGCAGTGACCATCGTTCATCCACCTCTATCAACGTGGCACCATCTGATTGGAAGTTTGGCCAGACTTTTACTGGCAAAAATTTTCGAGTCTGAATTATCTCATGTCACTATCAATACGTAGTATTATTTAACCTTTTTACCTATGCATCAAGATTGTCCTTTTAATTGGGATAAAATCTTGATGATTAAAATAGGTAATATTTATAGGATTAGAGTGTGTTTTAGTTTGCTTTAAAAGATTATTACTCAGTTTATTACCATGTTCTAGTAGTCATGCTGGTAAAAAAATTGGCCAGCTAAAGGTGAAAAATAGTTGAAGAAGCTGAGGAGGTTGCATAGAGGCGAAAAACAAGTAAAAATGCAGCCCGCAGCTCTCTGTAATAAATGATTATATATGTATGTGTCTGATATTTGAATACATATTTTATGATATACTTGGCTTTGTTCCTTGTTAGGGCCATTTTTAATTTGAATAATCTAATTGAATTTGATTCCAATATTATATGATTCGTGAGTCGGAGTTAGAAAAAGATTAACGGATAGGCTCGAAATATTTACTAATAAAACAAATTATTAACATTCATAAATGAACTTTTTCAAATTCTCCTAAAGTGTAAAAGTTGAAAATGTTATCAAAATTAAGATTACAATAGACTATGGTTCGTCCATGTCCAAGTAATGTAGATTTTAGAAAAGAATCAGGATTGAGTAGTAGACGGCTAGAGACTAATTTAGAAAATGAAAAGTGACAAATGATATGGAACATCTATCTACAACTTGAATAGTGTGTATATATATATGATGTGTATGGACCATCATAGTTGATAAGGCACACATGTGAAATAATCCAGTTAGATCTGCTATCTTAATGCTCAGTGCTTTGTGTTTGATTTACTATTGATGCATTTGTATATGTAATTTCAACTAAATTGCTTTGTATTTTAAATACGACAATCTGATAACTTGTTTAAGTAAAATATTATTTAGTTTTAAAAAAATAGAATTATATAAATCTAAATAATGGCGACAATTGCATGTATTTATTTCAATTCTTGTCACTCATTAAAACTGTTAGATAAAAATGAAGCATTAGGATTAGATTCCCAAATTAATAAACCGATAAGATAGAAATGCTTATCTGGATAAATATTCAGCAATGTTAAAATATCTGGTTGAAATATCGTAGCATATATATACTACCATTTACTTTTCGACTTCACAAGATAAAGGAAATCAATTGGGATGCACTTAGTAATTTGACCTTTGAAGAAAATATTGTGAAGCCGGTGTTAGGGGCATATATACACCATTATGATATAATATGGATATTCTTAGAGGTGTATACGGATCGTTTTGATTCGATTTTAAAGCCGCCCAGAGCCGAGCACTATTTACGTCAGTTGCTGGCGAGCACAAATCGGTTCGATTCCCGTCCGGTTTCCTCCGGTTAGGTTACGGTTTCGGTTAAGTTTCGGTTTTGAGACAGATTTTGGGACTAGTTTTGAACTCAAATTAAGTCTTAAAATTTAGATCTGTCAAGTATAATTTCAGTAGGCTTCATTTTAAGATTCTTTATACTGATAAATGCAACGTTCGATATAAATCTTACATTCTTTTCACGTAACTTTGTATTTCGTATAATTATTAGTTTTAGAAAGATTTATATATATCTTATTCATTATCACAAATAATGAAACAAAGTTAAATCTTAAATTCGCCTTTAAAATATGCGAAATCTGGTATTCTGAATCTTGAAAATGATAATAAATAAAAATTGAAAGAAAACCGTCTGATTTAGAAATCGGTTGGTTACATTTGAAGGATGAAATTAAATTGGTTGAGTTATCTCGAATCTGACCTCATCCCAGTTAGTCGGTTAAAATTTTCGGGTTAAATTTAGTTCGATGCTTGGTTCGAATTTTGTGCACAACCTCAAATATTACCCCTTTGGGTAAGAAAATAATTGAAGTAGAATGCTTGTAAGTGGTGTGTTCAACACTTCGACCTTAAAAAGTCCACTACAAATTGGCCGTCAGTCAATTAAAAAAGCACATAAATTCTCCCCTTTTAATCTTGTTTGCATTTCTATCGAATCTTTACATCATATGCCCTCTATCTCTTATTTTGCTTATGCCATTATCACTTTCCAAGAATCCAAATGTTGAATGGTTATGAGAATATTCACAACACCAACGTTAACTGATTTTATTATATAATATGAGAGAATATATGCAGTTTGTGTTAAAATTCTGACCATGAATTAAAAAATGAGGAAACAGTACAATGCTAGGCACAAACTAAGATTTGTGGTTTTGGAATTTTGAACTTTCGATAGATAGTATTCTTTTGGAAGACTAAAATCTACTCACAATTCACATAGGAGAACCAAATCCAATGTCTTTATCAGGCTATGAGCCCTTGTCTAATGAATTGTGAGTAAAAGATGTGTGTGGATATTTATGTATATTACATGATATCTCATAATGAAAGCAAGAAAGATGAACAAAGTAAACTTTATTGATGTTGTAACAAAGATGTTACTAACTTAATTTTAGGCTATAGGAATGTGTGTGATGAAAGATCCTTTTAAGTTGTTTCCAAAAATTTACAATTATTTTCGCTATTACATGAATTACTCACCATGGATAATACAGAAGACACAAAATGATATTCTAAATAAATGTCCATTAATTATGAGTCCATGTAATGTAACTGTACAAACATAAAATTACACGATATGACTCAATTAACCAAATAAATTATAGGCATACCAAAAGAAGACCATTTCGATTTTCATTTCTCAGGTATACAGAGAGGCCGACGGTCTGGGATATGCTCTCACTTTTGCAGCTTCTTCAAGACGGCTTCCGCAAGACCTAGGAACGCTGGTAGGCTGGCTATGGTGCTGCTTCACTTTATGGTCGATCCTTGAAGCATCCTTCGAGTCCTGAAGCTGCTCCAAGACTGTTACTACTTCATCCATGGTTGGTCTCTTCTTTGGATCCATGCAGAGGCATTGTAGAGCAAGATTAGCTGCCTTATGTGCTCGCCTCAGGGAATACTGTCGTTCAAGGCGAGGATCCAGAATCTGTAGAACTCTGTTTTTACTCGTGAGGTAAGGTCTAGCCCAGTCAACAAGGCTGTGCTCGCCTGGTGGCCGATTCTTGTCTATTGCCTTCTTACCAGATAAAATTTCGAGAAGAACAACTCCAAAGCTGAAGACGTCACTCTTGGTAGTTAAATGACCTTATAAACAGACGGGAGCAGTATCAGTAAGATAATGGAGATATCTTCCTGATAATAACAGAAGGAAGCTTGCACCAAAGAAACTTTTTTAGCAACTAATAATCATCCAAGAATGCAATTAAAAGCGATAAACCATACTGATTAGACATGAAAGCAGGCATATCTAGCTAAGAAATCAAGAGATGTTGTACGAGCTAGTATAACCAACACAAGGATACATAATTCTTCAGGGGTTTATCGACAAGGATACATAACTCTTAAGGGGTTTATAACACTTCTGATCTGTTACTATTTCTTGGTATGTTTCATGGCATAAAATAGTTTTGAATTCATGTTACTAGAGATCCTCAACAATCTCCAACTGTTCTATAGAGTTCAGTGAGAAACTTAGGCACAAGGTCTTGGTATGATGCACCAAGTCACAGTGACAGGCGTTGGGATCACCCAGTCATTATTATATCAGTAGTTCATGATGTACTAACTTTTTATGCTAAATCTAGATATCTGACATACTGAGAACATGTATTGCTTCATTGGTCTGTACAAATGTTTCAGTCCATATCATTCTAATGCTGACGACTCAGAATGGGATTAGCCAAATGCACAAATAGGTTATTTCTAAGAAAAGGAAATGGAAGACTGACAATTTTAAACCAACTGAAAAGGAAGAAGAGTGGAGCTACAATTCTACATAAAAACGAGACCTGTGGACATATACTCTGGAGCTGCATATCCATAGGTCCCCATCACCCTTGTTGAAACATGGCTCTTATCATCGGTTGGTCCGTCCCTAGCCAACCCAAAATCAGATAGTTTGGCATCGTAGTTCTGCATGTTTACACAGAAGAGGCAATAATATAATGACCTATTAGGTTTAAGCTTGTGAAATTTAGTTAAACTGGAGAATTTATGAAGGCCAATCTGAAGAAAAAAAGACACTTTAAAACCTTTATATACCGTGTCAAGCAGGATATTAGAAGTCTTGAAATCACGATAAATGACTTTTGTTTCAGCACTATGAAGAAATGCTAGTCCCCTTGCAGCTCCAAGGGTAACTTTCATCCGAAGGCTCCAGGAAAGTGGAGTGAAGAAAGAACCTCCTATATAGCAAAAATAGCTTTTAACAGGGTGTCAACCTATCAACATAAAACTACAATACGTGCGGGACAACAATATTTTATGTATGAGCAAGGATTGGACAAAAATGTGGTTCTCATCACAGCAAAAGTTTCAAGAAATTGACTATGCAAACGTAGTTTAAACTTACTCCTGAAGAGGTGATTTTCCATGCTACCCTTTGTCATGAACTCATAGACCAAAAGCCGGTGCTCATCCTCTAAGCAATAGCCAATCAACTTCACAAGATTAGGGTGGTGCAGCTCCCCAAGATAGGTGATTTCAGCCTGGAAACCCAGAGTTGTTCAGCAAGTAAACAATCTTTTAAAACTGGATAAGCAGTTATTAGAACATTGACATTCTTTATTGCTTCCCCGTTGACTACTCATGTAAAAATACTAACGTTCCTGGCATGCTTTAAGTTGGAATGCAGATTTCAAATTTTAATCATGGCAAATGGTGAAAAAGCAAGATGCCTTTATGGATCGTGAACATTACAGGTCTTTCTTGGTTAGACATGAAATCCAAAGCAATTAAATTCAAGGATTAATCCCAAAAGGTCGTCAACAAAATGAAGTTTACGTTTATACCAGCCATTCCTTGTGCCCTTGCCATCCATCTTGGTTTAGCCTCTTGACAGCTACCACCATCCCACTTCCAGGCTTTGATGCTGCAAGCGATCTCTCATCAACCCACCCTTTGTAAACTGAGCCAAAGCCCCCTCCACCTAATACGCTATCGGGACGGAAATTTCTGGTGACTGCCTTCAGTTCACTGAATGTGTAGCTCTTCAAGTTGGAGGACTGCAAGATCTCATCCTCATCCCGAGGGGTTTGGGGTATGGAAGACGAGGATACCTTACTGCATGAATTGCTTGTGTTGGTTCCATCGCCACTAACATTATTTGAGAATGTACCTGTCAGCACAGCCAGCCGGGACAAGTTAGTCATGCAATGTAGACTCCAAGAGCTGAACGGTCTACATTTGGTACAAGTGATAAGATATAGGGCCCTGAATAACTATAAAATTACACATCGCAAGTTTATAGTTCATGTTAACCATAAAAAACATCTGCTCTAGTATACTCACATTAAGGATCCACTTAAGTTCTTAACTATAACTAAAGTCAATCATGTACCTCTCTGGTTCTCTGTATACCCTGTTCGGCCTCTTCCACCTCACTTTACTTGAGTCTTTTCATGCTAACCATATGAAACCAAAGTCCAAGCACCAAACCGAGTGGAACACTGGTTGTGCTTATGTAGAAGTGCTATGGATCCACCTAACCATTTAGTAGTTTGGAGAATCCTCCAATTACTTATCAATTGCTTATTGTACTTCACTTTCCAATGACTTCGAAAGACGAGGCACAAACCTACTAACAATCTTCAGTTTCAGCCATTGTACTAATACTATTCGAGGCTTGAAATTAAATTCAATTTCAATATAGGAATATAGAATTTTATACAAGAGTAACAACTAACAAACAATGGACAATTTGAAATTCAAATTGTGGCTCTCTTATCACCAACAGTACTCTATTAAAATGAAAATATAATAAAACTTTAGTTCCAATATTCAGTAAAATCAAGAAAGCATTAAACAAATAACTCCGATATATAGCTATTCCCATGTGAAAAAATTAAGCAAACAAAGAATCTACCTGTACTGTTTTGACAAGGATTCTCAGCTTTAATTTGGTTGCTCAAGCAAATCCCCATCAAACCAAAACTTAAAGAACTCCAAATACTTTTCTACTCTCTTTTTTCTCCAACCCCAAAAGTCAATATCAAAATACCATAGCTATATATAAACCTAGATCTAGTATGAAAACTTCTCTTGCAGCACCAACTACAATTAAACCTCTTTGTTTTGTAATTATGACATAAAAAATGTGATCCTTTTTCTTTTTTAGAGAGTTTGCTTAGTCTTTACTAAATCTTGCTAATGATGATGAGTATAATACTCCTTCTCCTACCATTTGATTGCTTATTTGAGTCTATGGTAAAAGGGCTCCTTTGGTTGACTTCTTTGGTGTACTTGTTGCTTTTGTGTCCTTCCTAGGTGCCAAAAATACCGGTCCTTGCATGTTAGTTATCTTATTTCTTGTTGAATTAATTCATTAAATTATCATTTTGTCTGCAAATCATTTGGATTTAGGTTCTATATTCAGAATTATGAATTTAGCGAGTAAAATGTTGTTGTCTAGTAGTGAGGTTTTATTTTTTGTTGGGGTAGAAGTATATATTTTTTTGTAATGGGGATTCTTGGTGAATTTATTCGTCGAATGTGTATTGAATAAATTTGGGATTGATGTAATAACATTCAATTCTGACTATCAGGTAATTAACCGGCCAATCTCGTATGAGGTTGGTAGAAAGTGTTAGTGGAGTAATATAATTATTTACAGTAAACTTTGAAATAAAAGTCACTAAGGTATATGTCTTGGTTAGTGTCTTTATCACTAATTTTGAAATGTTTATGTCAAATCTAAATGATTAGGTGATAGTAGTAGAATTTAATAAATGGATTAGGTGATAGTGATAAGAATTTAAAAATTAAATAATGTACACAGACAATGATTGTTTAGAAATTTAACTTTGACGTGCAACATAACATAAATAATTTATGAATTTATATTTTGTTATCATTAATAGTAAATGCATGGTAAACGAAATTAAGGTATTGATTATGAAAATGGTAGTAGCAAAGTTTTATACATTAAAATACTATAAAGTGTCCTTTATATCTTGGATGTTGAGAAAGGGTGGAGGATTTTGAGATCTACACCGATACTTAAGGTCTAAGGGTATTTGTACGAGAATGTTTAATTATTGTACGTCTAGAACATATAAAGAAAAATTCAAATTGAAAAATACCAGATTTCATGTTAATTATTTTGTCATAATGCCAAAACATGAAATATTCTGTCACCAATTCATAATAAGTAATAACCTTTGTCAAACTTGGATTGTATAATTGTATTTATACATTTCTGAAGGCCCTAGCCTAACTTGGGCTCGAGGAATTGAGACCCCAAGTTTTTGGGCTTTCTCTGCTAGAAGCTCTTGAGCTCGACCCCAATACCATATAATTACCCTGGCAGTTTGACAGTGGAATCCTCCTTCCTTTTCTTGCTTTGGTTTTAAATTTATTCAATTTAACTAGCATGCTTTTAATAATTTGTATAGATTAAAAGGTATCCAAAAATTAAAATATAAAAATGTCAGTTAAATTAAAATTATATAATTGGTTGGTTGATAATTCTAATAAAATATTAGTTAAAAATCATTAAAAATGGAAAAATACTGATTTTATATCTTTAAGGGCCAAATCTTGAAATAAAATTAAATCTAAAAACAATTAAAAGAAGCGGAGAGAGTTATTTATCTATATTGATTGATTAGTAATTCATTTGAATTTATAAGGTGGTATAATATTTTTAATTATTTATTAATTTGATTTGGATAAGTTCATGGGTTCTTAATATGTGCTGCTTGTAGTCTCTCCTTATCATTTCTAAAATTTCAATTGAATACAATTCTATGAACTTTTAATAATGTGGAATTTAACCACTTCCACTTACGATGTTAATAATTTAAGGGTTCTATGTTCCATCGTTAACCAAGAAATTGACTACCTCATGGCAGTCTTATCGATTCATCTAAAATGTCCACATACCTCATCATATTGTACATGTGACTAACGACGGACTATTACTATGAATCAACTTGGTTTCCCACAAGCATTTGATATTGAAGAGTAGTAGCATGCTGGCTGAATATGCGTTTAGATAAGCTTTATCATTTGCCAAATATGGAATCTCGAGATTTGAATTCGGAGGTTTACAAACTCTTGATCAAAACGACTTGATTTTTGTTGTTTAGCGATGAGGACAAATAATACAAGTAATTCTTCAGTCATCTGACTTGGATTTGTAGCCGTCAAAATCGGCTTTTGAACATTCGGGGCTAAATAAAAACTTGAAACGACCCCAAATGAATGATTTGAGGGGCCGTTTAGGCATTGAAAACAAGTCAGGCGGGCGGTTTGGAGTTAAATTCTTTGTTTCATTAAATAACTTTCGTTTAATCTTTGAGTCTTGGCTTGACTGACACATAGGAAAAGCAATCATCTTAGGTTTAGGGTTATAGAATAGTTCCGTTGTATTTATTCGTTTGAGGCGTAATCTGCTTTCAAATATGTCTATTTATGCATTTTCATTTCTGTAGGTGGATTAGTCTGTCAGCATTTAGAATCTCATTGGTAATATCTGATGTTGGCCTTTATTTTACTATGCAGATATTATTATTCTGTGATCAAGATTGTACATTATCTATGGCCCAGTATCAGAACAGGTCTGTTTGTCAGAAGTGAATCATTCGTTGGTATAGGTTTTAGAGTAGATATGTTTAATGAAATGATTTCGATTACTGTAATGAATCAGTGTTATGACGAAGGGATGCAGTATCTCTTTGAAGAATCGCTTCTTGGCGGTTAAAAATTGGGATTCAGCAGGAGGCTGCAGCTTTCAACGTTGATATTGTCTGGGGCCAGTTATTCACGGAATTTACGACGGGGAGGCCATGCTTTGGATTGTAGGCTAAGGCTGGATACATATGTGACAGGAAGCAACAACGATTTGTTCTTTGAAGCAACATATGTTGGGATCATCAGGAAGATCTGTCAATAAAATGGCTTAGATAGGCCCAAATATAATATTATTAGATTTAGTAATATTGATATTTATATTGTTGATGAGAATAATAATTTTTAGTTAACACCGACATAAACTACAAAAACTTTACAAGAATCATGAGTAATGGTAAAAGATTCTATACTTTCAGAAGTTAGAAATTTCTTACATGAGGGAATTAGAGGCATTGTGGAGGACCTAATTTGTTGATACTTAGGCTGTTGGTTGTTGCAATATCGAGGAATTTGAGGAAATAGAAGTTTTAAGAAGCAATTGACGGGATCGGAAACTAGGGATGTAAGCATTGTATAAGGAGAAAGGGCGTTGGAAAATCGATTGGCCTAAGAAGAGCGGCTGAAGTGTCATCACGAACTTCTTCTTTATGCCAGTAGTACAAAATCTAAGAGATATAGCGTTACCCGATAACCAGCATAGGTATGTGATCATGATTCTGGAGAGCGTCTTATCAAATACATCACGAGAGAATAGTTTCCAACAACAGGCAAGTAGATGGGTGGTAATAATGCATTATGACTTTGTTTCTGTGGTTAGGATCGGTTATGTGAATATTAAGGGACTAATGATGGTAGGATTGCGGCACCTTAAGAGGTCTTTAAAATCTTTCAATTTGATGATTAAGAATACGATTTAAATGAGTCTTTAGGCTGAGGAGGTGAGGATAAATGTACGAGAGGTTCGGGGTATTTTGAATGGTATTTAAGCGAGTCGTTGTATTTTTCACGAGGGTGCTAGCAGATCTATTTGCTCTTTGCGTCCTCTATTATTGAAAATGATAAGCTTATCATTAAGTTATGGCATATGGGCAAAGTCGCATGAGTAAGAGAGGATGCCAGATTCTTTAGAAGACAGTCTTCTTGGTGTGCGAAGTTGAAAGACTTGGGGTTTGTGAACACTGTCTTTGAAAATTATATAAGCAAATTTCAGCGACTCATAGAACAAAAGGTACTGTTTGGATTCATCCCTCGATTATTTGGGTCCTTGAGGTTTATGAAACTTTGGGAGGTCGCATGTATTTTCTATCCTTTGATTGATGATTATTAAAGGGATGACTTAGGTGCTATTATAAAAGCGGAAAATGATGCTTTCGAGCACTTCGAGGATTGGAAGATTTTAGTGAAAAAATCAAGCGTGGAAGGTCGGCGTTGCGTACTAATAGCGGTTTGGAATTACGTTGGAATCGAGTTTGATGAGTTTTGTAAGGCGGAAGGGATTGCTAGGCATCATGCGGTTAGGCTCGCTCCAGCCGGAGATGGTGTAGCGAGCGTATGAATGGACACTTCACAGAGAGGTCGATCTATCTTTCTCGAATGGTGGGTTATTGAGAATGTTTTGGTGAAATGGTAAGCCTGAGCACCTTTCTACTGATAAGCCTTAACTCTTAATTTGAAAACTCCTATTAGTTGTGGTCTAATAAAGTCTACTAATTATAGGACTTAGAGGGGGTGAATAAGATTCAACGGTTGTTAACCGATGTTTTGACTTTTTAAAACTTCTTAAATGATTCGCCCCGAAATGAAAGCTTTTAGTCGAATTGTAGCGATTAACTATATGTTAAAGTTTCCAACTCCTCAAATGAATGCTAGATTAAAAATGAAATAATTCAAGCGATCACATGATAAATTATGTTGATAAACGTTCAAAATTCATATTGATCGATATTAACATTAAGATCATTAAATGCGTGATCGATTAAATTCATTAAACGCTTCAATCGATCCCTAGCAATCTATTTAACATATCGCTGATTGATACAAGATACTAGGTGAGTTTTAAGAGCGTTAACGTGCTTGAGAGTTTAAACATGATTTGATCGGTCTACTTGGGAATATATGATAAGTTGGTTGATCGAATCAAACCATCTAATCATGAGTGACCAATTACGAAATCATAGGATATTCAATTTTAGTACATTAAACGCCCATATCAATACCTCGAGTAGATTCAATTATGTAGAGCATCGATTAAGCGTAAAGCTAGCATATAATCGAATAAATGCATTTTATCATAATTATAATATCATGATAATTTAAAGAGTTGGGGATACATGTCTGGCTTGACGCGATTAATTTACTTGAGTTTATTGAGCTAGTGCTCGTACTTGCCTTTTCGACTTTGGGATTTGGAAAAGTAACGGTATATATTATCGAGTAACCTCTGCGTGGCGTCTGAAGCCAATACCGATATATCACGAATGCTATGTGGGAACACTGGCTACGCCTCAGGCAAACATAGCGAGCATCATTTCCCGAGCGACCTCGGAATACCACCAAAGCGTACCCGTATATATTATCGAAGTTCAGAACTGATGGCGTATAGACACATGACTTCAATATATCTGAAATCAATAAAGCGCTAGGAACACTAGCTATGCCTCTGAAGCGGCTTGTGAGAATCCACCAGCGACCTCGAATACCGCGAGGCGTACAGTATATATTATTATCGAAGTTCGAACTCGTGGTGTCTGGCCATGACTCAGTATATCTGAGTCTAGCTAAACACATTAGGAACACACAAATTCTGAGCAAACGCTTGAGTCTCACCAGCTGACCTCGGAATATACCCTTCGTGCGTTCGAGATATCCACTTGACCTTGAACAGCGCTCTACACATTTAGGGTATACAGCTATCTCGCCCAGGAATACAATCGAGTTCAACTTCCAAGTAAAACCTCACTCGTGAACGCTGCTTAACTTTCTCAAAGAAGTTTTACTCTTATACATGATAATTCCTTATTAGGTTTAGATAAAGAGTATTCTGATTTAAGCACAATTTATAACTCGCGTTAATTAGATATAACGTGAAGTTTGTTGAACTCTTGTTGAGTAGATAGAACATTGGAAAGTGTTGAGCTCCCGTTTCAAACATTTAAAGCTGAGCACCTTGAATACTCTGTTTCATTTACCATTTCAAAGTTTGAAGCTGACGAGCTTCGTTTCTTTTATAATCAAAATTAAAGCTGTGTTTGAGATTTGATGTTTAAAGATGAGAAATAAGTATAAAGCATTTAAGTTGATTGGGGAAAGTTGGGAAGAAGATAGAAGTTTAGGATTTTATAGGGGCCGAAATTCGAGTTGAATGGTAAAATGGGTAGTTTAACGCTTGTGAGTGCTCGTGAGGAAACTCGATGAACTTCGCAGAAAGTTCCTTTGACTCCATTGAGACCGCCATCGAGAGACCCATTGCGCTCGATGGAAAGCGCGAAATGGACGAGCAAAATTTTAGAAATTACGTTCATAACCGTTATAAACTCCGATTTTGGCGATAAAAGAGGTGGAAAGAATTTCTTTTGACGCTTTTAATAAAATGATATAAAATCACGGTTTTATAAAAATTAAGATTTTCAAATATTTTTCTTTTGACAAAACATATTTAAAAATATTAAACGGTTAAGTTACTTTTACTTCGAAATGATTTGAAAATATCTCACAGGCCAAAACTTTAATTAAAATGAAAGAAAGGAAAGTAAGCTAAGATTATTGTAAACTTCACTGTCTTTGGGTTTCCGATACTCGTTCTTCGATCTTGAAGTTAACTACGTTAGCTCTTTATTTTTGGTCTTTTCTTGTGGGTAAATGATGAGCTGCCTTCCGTGGGTAATTCTTGACTTGGAGAACATGGATTCGTTCTTCTTTATATCATGAAATCTTTCATCTTTTTGGCGTTGTATTACGCTTGAAGGTACCATGACATTTCTTCGTTAATGTGATGCGCGTCTTTATCTTTGTTTGATATCAATCCTCGACAACGTCCGAAAAATACCTTTAGCATTACTATAAGAAATAAATCCTTGGAGACATATGTTAGATAGTAAATCGATGTTTAAGTCGCCCGTTAAAGCAAGATTATGCGGACACGTAGTCAGCCAGCGTCGTAGGGCCTCACATGAGGTATGATTATGAGGACTAATGTTGGCTTTAGCTACAGGTTGTAAGGAAGTTGATCGCATGGGCAGGTTTAACGCCGAAGAGAACATGGCGAATCTTGAGAGTTAGTCGATGGGTTCAAGTGAGGAGAGAAATAGAATCGACTTAGAATAATCGGGGAGGCTTTGGGGTTAATTTGCCAGAAATTGCTTGAGAAGAGACCTCTACTTACAGTGGATATTGGCCGAGAAGAGGTTGTCGGCTGAGGATGAAATTGATATAAAGCTAGAGTGGTTAGTAGAGGATTCGATTGATGGGAGGGAGTTAATTTCTGATAGAGATATTCTCATTGGCAAAGTAAAAGACGGCGCTTCCCATCGGGGTGAAGTTGATGTAGTTCTTGGCATCGGGACTTAGATTTCAGCGGTTAGATGTCAAGGCAAACTTTCTTACATGGAGAGTTGGATGAAGAGAGATTTATGACCTGACAGGATGATTTCGGGGAATCAAAAGAAGACTATGTTTGTAGGTTGAAAAAATCTTTATATGGTTTTGAAGAAGTCCCACAGAAAGCGATTAGTGCAAAGAGATTTGATAGCTACGTGATGGAGATTGATTATTCGGGAAGTCCCATATAGCGGTTGTATTTGGCTGGTAAGGTTAGTGTTGGTCTCTTATCTACTTAGTTACGTATGTAGATGATATATTGACATTGCAGGTTGAGAAGTCGATATTAAAGCTGAAGGGTTAACTTAGTCTTAGAGTTTGAAATGAAGAGACTGGAGTCTTTGCCAAAATTTTTTGAGAATGAAGATATTTAGGGAGAAAAGTCGAGGAAAGAGCTTTTCTTATTACAAAAGGCTAAATTGAAAGGTTCACATCCAGGATTTGGTAATACTATTTCTTCGCCGATTGAAACTCACAATTCTGAAAATGCAGCGTTTGTCATTACGTTTACTTTAAATCATCTGTTGAGAATCTTATACATGGAGCATTATACCTTATGCTAGTGGAGTTGGAAGTTTGATGTGCGCTATGATGTAGACATGATCTTGCCAGCATCTTTGTTAGTGTTGATAGTAAGGTCGTAGGCGACGCAGTAAGAAACGTTAGCGGAGGCGCTGAAGAAGATTTTTCTTTATCTTAGAGTACGTCGATATTGGTCTTTGTTATGGTGGAGATAATTAGTGTTTAATTTACGGATCTTGATTACATTTATCTTGAGAGATATAGGCAGTGAAAGTCTAGCGACTAGTTATGTATTTATCACAGGTGGTTACATTTATGAGTTGGAGGCTAAGCTATGATAAGCGATGACATACTTGAGGAAGGGTATATGACAACACGAAGGCATTAAGGAGAAATTATCATGAGAGGAGTAGATTAATGTCCAAGAAACACCATAATCAATCGTGGTATATTGTGACGGTTTGAACAGTATGTTTAACAAAAGATTGATTTCATCGCGTGACTAGGGGCCGAAACACGTTGATGTGCGATATCATTTCCCCGAGAGGTGAGAAGATAATTAAGAGTAAATAAAATTAGATGCTGCGGATAACTTTAGCTAATATGTTTATAACCGGTTCCGCGGGAAGCGAAGTTTCGGCATTCGCGTGTTGCTTTGAAACTTAATTTGTTAGTTGGCGTGGTAGAGGCGACGGTTGGTATGAAGCCTTGTCTAGCATCTGATGCATTCTAGCATCTGTTCAAATATCTGACATCCCAATGCATTAGTATATCGATGCATTATTGAGTATTCGATTTTCGGAGAAGTTTCTATTTATACATTATCACGAAATGATTAGTCGAAGAGTGGAGATTTGTTGAATATGTCTTGAATCGAAACTGCGTTTAGAACATAAAAGGTCAATTTAGGTCGGAGGTTGCGAACTCAGGATGGCTTCCGACTTGATCAAAATGGGGCGTTGGTGAAGGGCAAATTAAGCGAAGGCGGTTTTGGAGTTCGTTCTTTTGGCTATTAATACTCTCGTTTATGTTTAAATATTCATGTAAATCTTGTTATAGGAAAAGCTATGTTATTTACGATTTAGGGTTATAGAATGATTTAAATTCATGAATTATTCGTCGAGGAAGCGTAATATAATTTCGAATCACGTAATATATTTCTTGCAATTTATATTAGCTTACAGTAAAATTTCTGCTTTTTATGGATTGAAGTCTTAACGTATAGATTAGGGATCTCATTAAAATGGCCCAAGATTATTTATTTATTTTACATGCTTGGCTACGTAGTGCGTGATCCAAGATTCGCATCTGTTATAACGATCTTTAAATTCAATCGTGAGATCTTAATTTGCAATGTCGAACCTGTTGAATAATATATACTTCCTCAATCATGGTGTAAAACTTTTGTTTTTTGTTCATCTCTTTAAAACTTTTGGTAAATATTTTGTTTTGTATTGTATATCTTGATGAAACTATATCGATAGAAAATTCATTTGGCTGCTTTAATTTGATATATTTTTTATAAAATATTATATAGCAACCAAATATATTAATATTCGAGATTGAAAAGATGAATAAAAACTAAAAGTGGGCAATCTGTGAGAGACTCAGAAAATATGTAACCCCCACTCTTACTGTTTTTATATTTTACGAAGAATATACAAAATGCTAGTTTTGTCATGTAATTTAATATTAACATAATAACTTTCATTTACATATGCTAGCCAATTAAAACATGTAATTTTAATTTGACATACTACTACACATTATTTTTAACAAAATAGAAAAAATAAAAATAAAAAATACCAATTATCAAAAGTAGTAATAAAAGAAAATATCCGCGTGCAGCTCACGCGTGGTCGCTAGAACCACTCGCCTCCATCGCTTTGTTGTACTTCGCGCTTTAAAAGTTGTACCACGATTGAACAGTTGTACAACACGCATCAGAAGTTGTACATGTAGGTGAGCATCCATTTTTCCTAATCTTTAACATTCTGGTACAGTCTCTCTTTCCCCCGGTCGATCGATCTTACAACTTCAAGGTAGTGTGTTTCAATTTCAATCAATATATTATGAGTTTGGTTTAGGGTTCTTATCTCAATTCGATTTGAGTTTGTTGATTATAAGTTTGGTTTAGGGGTTTCAAATTCAATGGAAATTGATAACATTATGATTTTATTAAGTGTTTCTTGAAAACATCGATTATTTTATGTTGGGTTGGCTAAATCTTTCATGAAGATTTGATTTTTATGAATTAATCACCGATAAAAATAAAATAAGAATTAAGTATTTTATAAGGTTTGTTAAATTTTTTCTTCATGGGAATATGTATTTTTGTTGGATCTGTTTTTTTATTTAAGATTTGAGGGTATTTATTAATATTAGCATCTATGATTTGAGATGATTAGATGATTTTTTTATGTTTTTAGTTAAAGTTTGCATCTTTTTGATTGATTGAGCTTGTTGGTTAATAATTAAGCTGAGGATTTCAGTTTATTTATTAGCATGCATGATTTGAGATGAATTCTTGATGTTTTCAGTTAAAGTTTGGATCTTTTGATTGATTGAGCTTGTTCATTAGTAGTTAAGTTGTGATTTTCAGGTTATTTATTGGCATTTGTGATGAATTATTGATATTTCAAGTCTTCCGATGGAAATGCTTCCGCGGTGCTGGAACCTCGAGCAAATGAGTCTGCTGGTGATGGTTCATCTAAGATATCAGCGTGGGCTAAAAAATTTGAAACTTCCTCCATCGCAAGACGATTCAATGCATGCAAATTCTGGAAAGACCAACACATTTTCGTGTTTTGGTAATTTTTTTATGGTTTTGTTGTTTCGAGAAGTATAGATACAAATAGTGAGTATGATTTCACGTTTGAATCAAATTATGATTTCAGATTTGAATCACGTACATAATATAGGATGAATTGATTGTTTAGCACACACAGAGGTGCAATATATTTTGTACATGGCATATGGCCTTTGCTAGCATGCAATTGATTTTGCCTTGTTGACATGCTATACATTGGTATAGGGCTGCATATAGCAATGGTGCTGTGCTGCTTCTGGTGGACCGCGATATAATGGTGTTGCTGCGCTCGCATACTTCAAATTGACTTTGGAGCTATCAATTTAAAAACTTAAGATTCTAAATAGGTATTTGGATTGAATCTGAATACTTTTCTCTATTTAAAGGTCATTGGTGTGGATATCATTTCAACCACAAGACATGAAGAACTTTCACTCAGTTTTTGAAGGTAGTGTACTCAGCGAAGACTGCTAAAAAGATGGCAGGTAGATGCTAATTCAAACTCCTTATATAACTTTTGACTTTGATGTACTTCATTTACCTAGGAGTCGATATTTTCAGAATATCTTTCTTGTGCAGATTTGAAGGTTAACTTGTCACTCTAATATTTTGACAAAACTATTTGTCCGAATATTTATAATACTTATCTCATTTATCTAATGTTCTAGATGAGAGAAATGCATTGAAAAAGTAGTCATAAATTTGCAATAAAGGTTCTATTGCTCCATCAGCTCAGGAACATCCAGAAAACCATACCGGTTGAGAGAAAGGAATCAATGGTTGCCTAGACAGGAACCCAGGTGACACAATAAGTCCCAGCAAATTACTTCAAGATGGTTCTCTTCTTAGAGAACAACCAATGTCTCACCTGGAACCTTAGCAAATGGGCAGTATTGGGATTTTTTTAATCTTAAAAGTAGGCACAAGGTTTCAGTGGAGAAGAATCTTATTCACCTATTTGTTATCGTTATCTGGTAATTGTCTTTTACTCAATCATTACTTTATCTAGGCTTCTATAATTTCCATATTTCTAACACTGTATCTTTGGGCCTCCAAGTAAGTAAACTTACTTTCAAATAAATCGGCTTAATTTACATTAGTTCGATGCATTTGCACTTAGGTTTGGATCTACTACCGAAAGGGAATTCTTCTTAGTATTGCTATTTTGCTTGTCGACTTAATTCCTTCACCCTTATTTGATAGTTCGATGCATCATTTGCACTTAGGTTTGGATCTATTACTGAAAGGGGATTCTTCTTGAGTATTGATATTTTGCTTGTCGACTTAATTCATTCGCCCTTCATATTAACTATGCTTTAGGAGCCCTTAAACAACTACATTGCATCACAAACTACAGGTTCACCAACGGAATCAATCTCTGATATGCCAACTTAAAATTTGTTTTTTATTCAAATGTAAATTATGGATGCTTATTGATTTGCACATAGTATTTTCATTTTTTTCATATTAAAATATTTTAATTATTCCCTTTTCTTTAATCTATTCAGTTTTGGAAACACGATCAGTAATTCCATATTATGTATTTTAGCGGAAAAAATTATTATTATTTAATCATATATAAATTTAGTGTTACTTGGAACATTTTGAGAATTTTTATTTATCTTATATATGAGTTGAATAATTGTGTTTGATTGAATGATAAAGTGATAACTAGGAAGAAATGGAGATCGAAAATGTGAATGATTACCTATAATGGACTTTATTTAGAATGCTCTGTTTATGTGTTAACTTATAGTCTTATTGACTCTTAATGTATGTTTAAGGTTTGTTGGTCAATTAAGCTTTCCTATGAAAGGCGCTAATGAGTACGTCAAATTCATCGCAGCCCCAGCATTAAGGGTGTCTGATACATCATTAGTTTACTATACGATTTTCCGTAAAGATATAATATTAATTAAAATTGCTATTGAATAGGTTACTGAAATGCTCGTCATTTGACTGGCGACGCTAACTAGTTCTATAGAAAAGAACAACAAAAACTGAAAAAGGTAGTACAAAGATGCAGGAAAATTAAACATCATCTATCATTCATCCCCTACGGCCCTACCCAATCAATGATATTTACCTTTTTCAGAAGTGGGCTCAGGGGAGATGGGAAAGTCTCACTTAATTTTACCTAATTGCTTGAAGCATGTCCAATGTCACAATTTCCCCCAATCCAAAGATGCCGTATTCTTTACGCCCCAAAATCTTTTTATCCTTTTGGGTCATTTCAGAAATGGGTTCAGCTGAATTTTTGTCTCATATTGCAGTAATTAAGCTCTTCCTCTTGATCATAATATGATAATCTTTATTTATATAGTGTCTACATCTGCTCTTGCAGTTGCTATATTTTTGCATTTTTTAAGGGCATGCAGCATCTAAACCGTAAACCTGTTGCTGCCTCCTCTGTTTCGTCATTTGCCTCCTAGGGACTACGGCCACTTGCTTTTATGTCACGAGAGAGGGGTAAATGAACAATATATATCTAGAATATAGGAGTTAGAGGTGGTTCTTTTTTTAACTCATAAAAGGCTAGAATGGAAATAATCCAATCTGGTTGAACTCTTAAAGAATCTAACTGTGAAATAATATTTATTTAGAATGGTGGATTTACATTTCGGTAATACTAAAATCTTACAAAATGTAGTACCCAATAATATAATAATTTAACTTGAATATCTAGACACCACTACAGCTAGCGATAAGTTTGTAAAATGGAGTATTCAAACAGTATAGGTCCAACATGAAATTTAGTGGCTTGGAGGTGGTGTTACTTACAAAATTTATAATTTTGACATCGATATTACATTACAGTTAAAAATATTTTTGGGTTTAAACTTAGAACCGATTGTAATTCTTGTTGATGGAATTAATTAATAGCAATCCAATTGCTTAAATTCTCGGTATTATTTTAAACTAGTAGTTTCGTTTTATCGATGGAAATTTTTGCGTTAAGAAATTTGTATTGTTTAAATAATATTTTTTATTGGTTGATATCGTTTAAACCATGAAGATTGTAGAAACAATTATTTTATTAATAAAGTCACTTCTTCTAACTTGGTCATCATTAAGACGGAGTATTACGCTCTTAACACACTTAAAATTAGAACTCTAATTTAATACTCCTCACAATAAAATATTTAATTAATCTTGAAAAGAAATGGCTTGACAATTCTTGTGATAATTATTTGAAGTCTTGGAAGTGGCATATAATTTTGGGCAGAAAAAGGTGATGGTCTGCAAAGGCATTCCAATAGTAAAAGTACACTATTTAACTGGGAATGAATATGAGTAGAAATAAAGAGGGGGGTGAGATATCTGACAAATAAAGGGGAGTGAGGTGAGCAGAGGAAGGGGAAAAAACAGACGTAACGTATCACTGCAAAACACACAGAGTGGAGGGGTTGCTGCAGTGAAGGTCCTGTCCCCATCAACCTCGTCTCTTTGTGCCGTGAATCCCGGACTACAGTCCCCCACCATCAACCTAAAACCAAAACTTATTCATTTACCTAAAATACCCTCCAATTGTTTATGTATATTTTGGACCAAATAATGAGAACGTCATTTGATTTTAATTTATTCTTATTCGATCTAAGCCTTAATAAAAGTATATTAGCCCAATTTAATCATTCATATTAGGTTAAATTCGCTTGATGTATGAATCGTTCATTTTCGTTCACAATGAGATAAACATGCATTTATCCAATAGACATAGTTTGGATCCTGTATGATCAAGTCTTAGTTGGAAGAGATTCTTCTGGTTTATATTGAATTAGATGTTATTAATATTATTACGTCAATGTATTCATGTATTGATACAAGCGTTAATAAATGTGATATGATATAAATACATAATAAGTTAATTGAATTTATTCTTAAAATTTAGGTAAATGAGGGATTTAGAACATCATTTGAAAATATAATCAAGATTAGGCGTTACCAAGTGAGTGCTGATAATTTGTTGTTAACGTTAAATTGATCCTTCAGATAATTACTCGAACTCTGATATAATTGAAGTCGAAAGAAATATGCAGAGCTACATTTCAGGAGAAACTTTCGCGCCTCAGCAGAAATCAGGGGCTATCGGTTCGGGGTTGAGCTCGGATGAATTAACCCGTCCATATACAAGCTTAAACCCACGATTGCCATGTCTCCATCAAAGACAACGAAAAATGTCATAGCTAAGTGAAAATTTTCATCATACTCATAAAATCATACCTAATTTTATAAGCTGATATAGCCTTTTCAATTCCTCTCTGCCTCTTCCAACAGTTAATAACTCACGTTCACATAAATAGAAGCTAAGTACACTCATCATCATCATCATAACATTCTCAACTTATTCCCTTCATTTTTCCTTTCCATCATTGTTCACAAATCTCTTTACTCATCACTTCCATCAAACTTCAAAGGAAAACTTCTCCAGAATTTTTGGGATGATAACATGGATGTTCTTTAAAAGCCGCTCACTGTTTTGAACGCAGTTTAAGGTACACGTTTGGTTGTTCTCCCTTTTTACTACTCCGTAATACTTACAACATTTCTTGTTTCTTTAGCATGTTTGGTCTCATCTTGATGTGCCTAATTGTTATTATCCTTGTTTCGGTTATCGAACAATATGCATCTAATTTCGACTCGTTAAAAGTCGAGTATTTTGGATCAATTACCGAGCAGTATTGGAATACTCGTTACGTTCACATCACTAACTAACTAAGACTATGTGGTTATGTTGCTTTTTTACTTTGAATCGTCTACAACTGTGTGATACAATTAGTTAGCATGGAAATGGTTGGCTAATAAATTAAAAATACTTTCTTATAAAAACATTTTAGAGTATCCTTTCAATTCTTACTTCATTGTATCTTTAGGAACAATTGTTGTAAGGGTAGGCAAACCTATTCTTGATTTTGTTTACAACCCCAAAAGGAAATATAGTACTCCTTAATAATTAGGCCTATGATTACTGAATTTAATTTATAGAACTTCCTTCATAATTAAAAAATAGGCGCATTTTATATTCCGTAGATATACTTTGTTACTTACCAGGGAAAATGTACAAAAACTACCGTTCTTTTTAGTCTTTTATATTAGTGTTTTCGATTAAGTTAGTATTAGTTACTAATTCCAATTTAACGAGTCCTTTCTTTCTTGATGAACTATTATGCCTTAAACAGCAAACACAACTATGATATGAATTCAATGATTATGATAAAGTTAAATTAACATGAATAAATTATTTATTAAACTAATTTTAACCAAATACTATATATATATGCCCTTTATAGATATATTATAGTTCAAACCCGAAATTTTAATCATGAAAAAGCAAAACTCTTGATGACTTTATTACTCTCTAGTAAGTAGTAAGAATGGCAAGATATTTTAGAGTTTGCATTAATTAGCAAATCGATTAATGGGCTCATATGACATAAGTTATTACCGTGTTTGCGTATTATTTTATTTTTTTACGTTTAGTTAAACTAAATAAGTTTTAAGTAAATATTTTAAGTATCCAACAATAATGTTTATACTGAAACTATAGAATAGCAAACAGTTTTCACCCAAGGCACATTGACTAAAACATAAAATAATTATCATTTAGTGGGGTCACTTTTAATAGCCAAATCATAATTATTATTTATGGGCATCTCGGTATATTTCAGCTAGTAAAGGAAAGCGAGAATATTTAATGTCAGCCTTTTCAATTTTGTGTGGTGTGAGTTCGAGTGTTAGATGTCGAATCTCGTTTTTATGCGGAATAATAGGTTAATTCGATGCAGTGGTAGAATCAGTCGGGAGGCTTGAGGGATTCTGGTATAACGATATCTATGCCTTTATAATTTTCCAATACGGTCATAACGCCTCATAAGTTGAAATAAATTGAATGACAAATAATATTGGTTATTAACACAAGTAATAATGCAGTATAAAAAATAGTTATTGCAAGATTTGTGTTGGTATAAATCAAGGGCACATATACGAAGATCTAGTATATCAACTGTGTTATGTAAAGGTTGATGGTATGAAAAATAAAGGTTTTTAGTATGCCCTTAAGAACATGTTAAGGTAATTAATGAAATATTTAATACAAAGATTTGTTTGAAGTTTGATAGAAAATGTTTTATTAAAGTATATTCTTTATATACTTTTTAAATGTTATATTTTATTTTCAAATTTACTTCTTAACATGTGTCCTAAGGACACATACTAAAAAATATACCCAACTCTATTTAGTTGATGATGTTTAACTATAACATTGAAATAAAATTGTTGTTGATAATTATTTTATTTTATTTTAGGTCTACCGTTATTATTTTATAGAAAGGTTGATATGGTTGTACTTAGATTTGAGTGCTTTGACAACCACCTTCATAGAGTAAATAAAACAAATGTATTTCATATTTAAAAATTCAAAATTAGTGATTAATAAGATATCATAGTGGGAGAGAAATTAAATACATGAATGAATAGTCTTAAAAATAAATCACCAAAACAAATCCATAACATTATTGATATACTCAAACTCAAAACAAATGTTTGTTAAACTTTAAATATCAAGTCAAGATGCATCTTCTTTATATTAATTTCTTTCCATCATTTGAACATTTTCTTTGTAATTATTCTTATTAAAGGCAAAACACCATTATCAAGGCAATGCTGTAATTAGACAACTATAAAAAAAATTACCAATTTTGACTTCATAAAAGTAGTAGTATATGTGTTCAATGGTTTTATAAGCTTTCCAACGACTTAATAGAGTCAATATTATAGTATAATCCAAATCATCTGTTCGAAGTGAAAAATATATCCATTAATTGACCCAATAAAATTGCTAAAATTACTATGTCTCTAGATGGAATCTAAGTGATACTCAAAAGTTTAGGTGATACTCAAGTTTAAGAGTGTCCTGATTTAATGAATGTGAGTTTGTAAGCATAATATCTCAATATAGATGTCCATAATCACGGATGTAATAGCCTTAATTACTCATAGAGATTTCTTTCCATAACTAAAGATTTAATGATTCGACCCTTAAAAATCACTAGCTATTTAAGTGTTCTTTTCTCCAATTATCTTCACAACACACCTTCACAGTTTTGTAAAACCTCTAAAATTTTGAGAATTTTTTTGCTAGTTTCTTGTTGAACAATGGCAAACATTAGTTTTGAGCCATGTTCTTCTGCAAATTCAAGTATCTCTGCAGCCTCGAAAGGCTCTTCTAGCAATGATAGTTGTGAGGAGAATAGAAAGATGAAGGAGAAATTTATTGAGGGAGGCTCTAAGCCTCTACATGAATTTGAAAACGCCTCGACCCTATTAGATCTTAAACTTTCCAATAATGATGCAGCCATTAGCTCTACTGTTGAGCTAAACCTTTTCAATCAGTCTAGGGTTGTAACCTCTCAACCCGATGAGTCGTCAAGCAGGGAGTTAGGCGAGTCTAGAGATTCCGAACGGAGAATTTTCACTTGCTCTTACTGCAATAGAGGATTCTCAACTAGCCAAGCTTTAGGAGGCCATCAGAATGCACATAAACAAGAACGTGCATTGGCTAAACGTCGTCATGACACAATGGATACGGCTCCTTACAGCCATCCTCCACCACCACCTTATTCGTACTATCCTTACTCGTATTCGTCTCTCACTCCCACCCCTTATAATAGATCACTTGGAATCAGGCCGGATTCCAAGATTTACAAGCCATCTCATGCATGGCCATCTGCTAGTTACAATGTCTCTCCCGGTGAGGGTACGTTTTCTAGGTCTTTCGTGCCTGCTATACCAGCACCAACATATGACAAGATGAGGATGGAATTTTTCAAAGCACAGATGGAAGGGTTCGCTAATTTTAAAACGGAAGGGGGCCATGAAAACAAGCTTGGTTCCTCCATGATCAAGCCAATTTTTGATAAAATCCATGTACCTCGTCCGGACATGACAGAAGACGAACAAACCTCATCTGAACTTGATCTAACTTTAAAGCTTTAGATTAAATAATTTTTTTTTTTTGCTTTTAATCTTGTAATCTTTAGGATCTACTGTTTTGAGTACTTTGTTGTCTACAGTCTATACAGATTGTGATGTCTTATTTTCTTTATTACTCATTAAATTTTGCTCGATCTTTTTTTGAACAGACGTATTATTCTCATAACTATTTATTTACTAGAAAATTTATTACTATTTGATTGAGGATATTATGTTATCTTCAGTTATTATATTCAATTACACAAAGTATATCATAAGAAATATTCTTCATTAAGTTACCACACTGTACAATCTCTTGTCCTAATGAAACTTGCTGATACAGTGTCAGATTCATAATGTCAAAGTTGAGTTCAACTAAGAGATGTTTACACTGGGAATTAATGGAGAGGCAATAATGTAAACCTGAGGAAGATGCATGCGTTTATTTGAAACAACAGGGACCAAAAGAATGACACATTGTATAACAACGCATTAATACACTCGTCAATTGGGATGCTAATGGTTGCTTAGAGTTAGAGAATTACCTAAAACCAGGGATCAAGAAAGGTTCTCTCACATCAGAGCAGCAGGGTCTACTTATCCGTTTTCGAGCTTAGTGCGGAAGCAAATGGAAGAAAACCGCTGCTGAAGTTCCAGGACGAACTGCAAAGCGATTAGGTAAGTGGTGGGAAGTGTTTAAAGAGAAGCAACAAAGAGATAGGCAGAACAAGACAATAAAGAAGGTAACTGAACCAATATTTTAGAGGGAAGGTTGTGAAAAAGTGTACTGTTTCAGGGAATATCATGGCTACTTCTGGCGGGGGATTTCACCAAGGAGATCCCTCTGCAGCTCCAGGAACAACTATACTTCCTCCTTGGCTTTCGAACTCCAGAGCAGCTACCAATGTGCGATCTTCATCGCCTTCTGTGACACTAAGCCTATCACCAACAACTATACAGTCTGCACCAGGAATTGGGTGGTTTCACCCTGAGAGTGCTATTGGAAATGTTCCATCTCATGTTATGGCAGCCTCTCCTTATGCAGAAGTTCCTATGATTCCTGAACTTGTAGAATGCTGTAAGGAACTGGAAGAAATTCACCGAGCTTGGACAACTCATAAAAAGGAAGCGGCTTGGAGGTTGAGGAGAGTAGAATTACAACTGGAGTCGGAGAAGGCGAGCAGGAAGAGGGAGAAATTGGAAGAAATAGAAGCAAAGATTTCAGCTCTAAAGGAAGAACAGAAGGTGGCTCTTGATAAAATTGAAGCAGACTATAAAGAGCAGTTAGCAAGTTTGAGAAGGGATGCTGAAAGCAAGGACCAGAAGCTGGCAGAGCAGTGGGCTGCAAAACATGTTCGTCTGACTAAGTTTCTTGAGCAGATGGGATGCCGGTCGGCACTTTCCGACCCCAGTGGGCGGTAGACAAAACACTGGGGTGATGATATCACTGCAGTCTGCCGGTCGTTCTAAAACACTGGGGTTGGGATGTCATTTGCAGACTGCAGTGATGATGTTTGTTTTAGAATTTTTTTTTTGTGTATTTCAATGCTTCTGAAATAACTTTCTTGCATGTTTACCACCATAATGAATGTGTTGCTGTCATCTTCCATAAGAATCAATGAGTCTGTAAGCTTGCTAGAACTTGAAAAAATGACAACAATTTAACCATATATAGATCATGGAATCAGAACATGTTTTGGTATTCTCATGGAATTCTATATTTCTCCTTGCTTCATCCTTTTTACTCAAGTATTAGAAAACAATACAGGAAGCACGGCAGAGAAATAGTTAAAGGAGTAATTTCAAACTACAACACCTAGATCACTTTGGTGTGCATCGTCCTCGCTACTATCCAGACTGGATTCAGATACCTCGTTTTCTGAGAGAGGTATTGGATACTTCTCCTTGCATAAGCCTCGAGGGAGCTCCTTTGGACGATCAGTCTCAGAATATTTTTGACGTCGAAATTGCTCAACCACGACCAAGCAGGCTTCCAGTGAATTGTCTTTCTTTTTGCGTCTCCGGGTGCCCTTCATATGTACCCTATCTTTTCCTCTAGCCTTTATTCTCTTCTTTTTTCCAAGATCTTTCTGTGGACTAGGAATAGCACCTGAATCTATCAAGCAGTCATGAACGATATACCTAATTCTTGAAATTGTCTGAATTTGCTGGTAATCCATCCCGCGAGTTGAAATGGTATCTGCCAAATTTGCAACATCCCTCAAAGCTGTGTTCTGTAATTCAGAACTAATGGTTACAAAATAAAGACAATTCCCAAAGAAAAAGATAAAGACAATCTACAGCCATCGTTGTTTTTGTGAAGGCTTACCATCCTTTGAAATTCGGAAGATATGGGAACAGGTCTTCCCACCAATCTGCGAGTAATTATCATATACCACCTCATATATTCACTCTCCTCAGCATCTTCTTCTGAATCCACAATGTTAAATCGACGGTTCGACCACTCATTGACCTCTGATTCCATTTTTGTGATTAGGTCAACACCACCATCAACCCCACGAGTCTTCCTCTCCCATCTCTGAACACTGTGGGGGATAAATTGAGGCATGCCAAACTGCTTTAAGCAACGATCAGGGAGGTGCCTTTCTGCTTTGTCAAAACAAACCAACATGGTCTTGGATCTCCAAAGAATGAGACTGCTTAGGATATTTTCTGGTATAACAGTGCAACTTATATTTGCATAAGAACACCAATCAACCTAAAACAGGTAATATAGAGGCAATTTAGTATATCACTAATGCACTCCTAGAAAAAGAGAGGAAGAAAAACGATGATGGAACTTGATTTTGTTTTATTCGCTCTTACATCAGATGGCGTCAAACAATCCAATGTTTTTCGATAAAAGGCTACATCCCGATTTGATGTAGGGCCACTTTGCTTCCCTTTCCATCTAAGTACAAATGGAAAACATTCATGGATTGGGTTGTGGTGAAGTATGGGGCGACCAATATCCAGGTGATAGTAACTCCAGCACTACAAAGAGAAGATGATTTGTGATTTTACATAATTGAATCATGTAACATCGGCAAAACCGAAAGGCCAAGACTAGCAGAAGATATTCCAAGTTGCTTGCTGACTTAATTAGCAGAAGATAAAGAAGGTACGCACGTGTATAATACTCATACCAACAAGATAAAGAAGGTACGCACGTGTATAATACTCAACTTCTACTACTGAGGCATTGTATGGACAGTGGGAGAAGGTATCCTTCAACCAACTAAGCTTCACGATACCACCAGTTGTGCATCCAGAATCTGGTGCTCTGCCCAAGTATCCAAAATCCAGCCTTCCTTACTAATTCAATCTGCTTTTCTGTGAGCATCCATCGGTCAAGCTTTGATGTATGTTCATGGCATCTAAGAGCTCCGCGCTCCTGTTGGTTTAGATTTTATTGTATCAGCTTATTACAGCCACTAAGAACATACGGACCACCAAATTATTTACCTGTCCCTCCCAAATTGCAGCTGAAACATGATTTTCCTGATCGTACAGAAAATATAATCATCGATAGGTCCAGGATTGGTATAATACAAATCTGTCGTCGCCACTAGCTCCATTTGTCAAACAAATATGCAGTTTGGATAATTATTAAGAGACAACCATTTAAACTCTGGTCATAAAAATGTCCGCAATTCTGCAAAGTCGAGATTAGCATTCCATATTAACACGCCATAACACACTAATTAATAAAACCATTGCTCACTACAACCAGCATTATAGGTTGGTCATATACATCACAAAATGACAAGTTATACATCCCCTCAAACCAGGATTATTCGAGTGGTGCTCTAGAGGCTCATCACAACTAACACTACACCACCATATTGTTCTTGGTACTCAATATTAAACTCATTAGGTAAAAGAAAGACTATGAAATGTTTCCACCCAACTGATAAAGCTAAGAATTACTTATGAAACAATAAATGCATAACAAAATATCACATTTCAGCAAAAAGACTCTATTTTTACAATAAAATTATCAAAACTTAAAAGTATAAGTATAACACACAAATATACAATAAAATAAAATAAAGACTATCAAATGTTTCCACCCAACTGATAATCTAAGAATTACTTATGAAACAATAAATGCATAACAAAATATCACATTTCAGCAAAAAGACTCTATTTTTACAATAAAATTATCAAAAGTATAAGTATAACACACAAATATACAATAAAATAAAGACTATCAAATGTTTCCACCCAACTGATATTCTAATAATTACTTATGAAACCATAAATGCATAACAAAATATCACATTTCAGCAAAAGACACTATTTTTACAATACAATTATCAAGAAATATAAGTTTTACTAACAAATACAATAAATTGTACTACCCATGTATGCAAAAAAGTAAGAAGATCACCTCCAATCCCAAAATTATGTTAGATGAGACTAAAAATCCCCCCACAACAAAAAATGATCAGGTTCTCCTAGTAGTTTCACCAAATATTATCTATGAAATGTTCCAAGATTGGATTTTTTTTTTCAATATTTTGAATATGACAAACAGAAAATGATTTTGATATAATAATAATTTCTATAATAAGGTCCTGGTGAAGGCAAAAGGAGGGAGAAGGAAAGATCAATTGGGGATTGTGGGCAATCAATTCACAACTAACATATGATTCGTTTGGATTAGGAAGGTAAGAGCTTCCATTGGAGTTCGAAATTTAAAAATTTTGGTTTCGATTGAAGCTGAAATAAGTTAATTTTACTGGATGGTTGATTAATTGATATATAAAGTTTTATTCGTATAATTTTACTAAGTTGAGTATGTTTTGAAGTTTCGAGTCGAGTACTTTATCAATTATTGGTTTAAACTCCAAAATCAACCTCAATTAGTTCTAAATAAAATCTATTTTTTAGGATTATTTAGATTCCACTCTAGTTAGTATCACAATGTTTTATAATAAATTTTTAATTAAAAAAATTAAAACTAGATGATGTTCAACGGATACAGAAGAGAGTAAAGTACTATTTGAATAGAATAATAAATTCGGCACTTAATGCTACCCATAAAAAGTACTTATTACATACGGATGTATACCTTACATAGCTCAATTTGCATGAGTGAGCCAAGCATCCTAATCTTTCTACGCGACGCTAGTTGAATTCATATCAGTGATCACAATGGGATGATTTACACTTTTTAATGGACATATAACGCACTCCTTCCTCAGTAAAATGTTCGATCATCTACCTAAAAAATATTTTATTAAAGAAGCCATGAAATCAATGAAAAGTAATAAAGTTTCACAATTTTCACTGTGATGTAAAATTATTAACCAACGAAAACAAATATAAAGGAATTTATTTATAAGAATTTTGTAAATTTCTAATGCATAAAAGCTATCAAAAAACAAACAATCACTTATATCAAATAAGAATTTTGTTATGAAAAATATTATATCGTTGGACGTTCTCATTTCAACCAAGTCGCCTTGCTTTTACCAGTTGTTGAACGACTCACGGGCAATCAATTAGGTTACTTATTTATCAAGTTACTTAATTACCTTATTATCGTATCTTTAATCTTATAAATAAAGTGTACTATCAGACAGATTCACACAATTCCGTAAACAATAAAATCATCCCTATTATCTCTATTATTTCTCCTGCCTATTTATATTGTTCTTGGGCTATATTCATAACACGTTATCAAAGACGATCAAGCTCTTTCACTCTAAAGAAGTTCCTAATGCATACTGGTCTCTCAAATTAAAGTTTGTATATATCAATCAATTACGTATACAAGAGATTTAACAGCTAAATGTCGATGGATGTCAAGGGGCACGATATATATTTTGGCAACACCCGAAAATACTTTACCTTAAATATACATAGTACCATCAGAACGACCAGCTTCAAAGTGGGGCCCCCCGGCGGCCGACCGCTGATCTGTAACGTAGTCACCAACGATGATAACAATAGAACAATGACTTCATTTAACATGATAAATAAAACTATACAACTCTGGCTCCATCTAAAGGAACCAACAACACTACAACAATCAAAAGCAACAATATAAATACAACATCAAACAACGGGTTTCCATAAGAACAATGATTATGTACAACAAAAACTCTAAAGAAGATAAGTGACCTGAGGTCTTCAAGTCACCATCGCTTATCTTCACGGGCGCAGAATTTACTCGGCCAAAGCATCTCTCGGTCATCCCGCAACAACCTAGGCATAAGCACGCCTCGCTCGCCCATCTGGAATGGAGTCAATTTATGAAGTTCTTTGTTGAATACAAATATCACAGAAGTAATCCACCACACATACACACAAGGATAACTCAAGTCCATTACCTATCTAACAACTATACACCACAAGATTATATATTTCTATAAGCATTTCCTAACATTTATAAATCTTTCCTTACTTGGCTTTCCAACTAACACCGATAAACCCACATCACATCAACCACTACTCAGCATAACTAATCACCGGAAATATCTAATATACAACTCTAACACACAACAACTCAAAGATACAATCTCACACCAAACCTACACAACTCAATGTTCATAACTTCAGGGATACCCACCATACATACAATCTCACACCAAACCTACACAACTCAATTAATCCATTCAGAGTTCAATTAAAGGGCATTCAAATCATAGTCACATACCTATACGTTATCAGAATGTTTATAATAGGAATCTCCACATTCTTTCATTGTCTTAATACAACTAAGCAACATATTTCTTAAATCAAGATCATCTAAGTACCGAATTATTCCCCCAAATTCCTCATTTAGTATATTGAACTTATTCACCTTAATGGTATCAACGTCTGATCAGATCATAACTTATATACCAAATACATTTGAATCAAATTTTCCACCATATATAAAATATCATCAACATCATCTATGTATTTGAGCATAAACTTCGGGTTTATGGAATGTTCTTTGTGACCATCAAGCCTTTCATTCAAATGTTATCTCAACCATCAATCTCAACCTAACTTTTAACCTCAAAGAATGTACAACGGTGAATACCAACCTAGATCCCACAAGGAAACTGATAATATGATCCATAATCAACCCCAATCTTAATTCGACATCAATTCATCAAGCAACCTCTAGCGTAATCAAAGAATATCCATAAACAGTAAATGAGTCATAAAACATATAAATGAATCATAAAACATATCACAACACCAAAGCCTAAACAAATATATAATAACCAACCAAATAGACTCAACACAACGACTCGACAACACGCATTCACCAACTATACAACCAACCCACTCAATCGACTCAACAACTCAACGACTCCATCAACGCAATCAATAGTATCACAATAACTCAACTCAACAAGCTAACTCAACAACTCAACAGCAGTTGTCAACTCAACAACCCTACAACTCAATATATAAGTCCTGATTTCTACAACTAACGCGCATATAATCAACCTCAACCCAGCAGAAACTTAAGCGCCTGGCTTATTAAGCTATCACCGAATCGCACGGCACGAAGCACCACCGGACCGCTACTAAGCACGAGGAAACTCACCAAATCGCATTCAGGAACGAAGCAGGATACCGGACAAATCAACTCAACAGACAACATCAACTCAACCGACAACATCAACTCATATACAACTCTTCCTAACACGACTCAACACCACCACCAAACATCTATACAACTCATGAGACCACCGACACAAAACAACACAAGGAAATAACAACTTTCAACCAAAACACCAAAAATCATATATATTACAGAATGAAAATACAACCCCAAGCCAGGGCACACAATCAACAATATATATAACTAACACATCTACGCATCATCTCGTATAGTGGAATAATAGTGAACATATCCTCAAGACAAACCAACAAGTACAACAACATATACTTATACACGCCGACAGTAAAAACCCCATGGTTGAATTTCACCTTGGGCTTAAATTTTAAACAAAACTCCGCCAAGTAATCACAAACAAATGACCTTACCCACGATCAACGCTAAAAACATCTGAAAATTATAATTACTACTTATAACACAACTAATAATATAACATTCCACCTGCATATATAATCTCGTACCGATACCCCCAAATAACTCAACAAAAGTTCCCCCTACAACCTTATTCCAACTTAAGTTTCAGACCTTTCCTATTAACGATCGAAGTTCCAATTATTACTAGTTTCAATAACCCTAACATTCCGATATTAACAACTAATCATCACATTCTAATCATCTTTAATCTCAAATCAATTCACTATCCAACTTTACAAACCTCAGAATATCCTAAACATTCTTCTACTCACAAAATCATAACTTACACCTCCTCAAAACAATCCCAAATAAAGTCCAAGAGTACCCTATCATTTAAACACCATTTAGAAAACTCTACAAAGTCAACAAAAGTCAACTATATTCCTCAACATTTTTTCAACCCTATAATCGATAATTATCAATCATATACGATAATCTAAGCTTATATGGCAATTCTATAAACATACTAAACATCAAAGCTCCAAGTCAACCTTCAAATTTCAAAAAGTCAACATCCTCTTAACTCAAGAAATAAAATACTCCAAAGATTCGAACTTTCTTACCTCAAAGTCAGTAGAGAATGTCTCTCTCGGGAATCTCTCCAAAATTTCTGCACCAAAGCTCGCCAAACGGCGGTAAGAAAAATCAAAACAAAATCCGCTTTAAACGACGAGCAAATTTCGCCATCCTGTAAGAAAAGAGTAGGTTAAGATGATAATGACGATTTATTTAAAAAAGTTAAGCGATAAGATAAAAAGTCACGCTGGTCCGCATAACAAAATATCTCAAGACTCGCCGCTTTGTCGCCTCCTGGCTGGGGTTTAGTTTCTCGCTCCCGGTTTACCAACACAACTCTAACATAAATTTTAACTTCTAACCCCAAATAATATCATCACCATCTCGATTACAACTTTAAAATTTTAAATACCTAAACGTATTCACCGACCGATTCGCTTGTATGTCCAACTATTCAACTTCGAAATTTCTCGATGATCCTCAAAATATTCCACCGAGCAACTAGTATACTATTTCATATAATATTAGTACGGAACGAAGTTAGTTACAACTACATAGTAATTAAGTCCTTACTCCGCCGTCATAGTCGGTCAAGAAAATGATGTTTTTTTAAACTTGTTTTCTAAAATTTGCATTGACTTAAAAACTAGTAATGTAATAAATGTATGATCGAATTACTCAATTATACATGTATAATTTATACAATAGTAGTACTGTTTGAGTTTATTCATACTCAATATTGAATTACTTCAATTCTATAAATGTTTCCATTACTAATTACATACCTTCCGGTATAATATATAGATGTATACATTTGGTATAATAAGTATTCAAAATTAACATTTTTGTATTACTCTTGGTAATATAATGCATACACGATAATTGAGGGTAAAATATTTAATTTCTCGACCAAACCAATTATATTGGGGAGTTCTATGATAATTTGCTTCGATGTTAACAGTGACACTACATGTAATATTTTCAATGATCAATTGGCGGTATTGCATGTAATTCAACATGCCTCCCAATCAGTTTCATCGAGAGTTTACAACATGTATCTCACATAAAGTCTTTTAAAACTCAATAATTTCATGGACTCTTTAACGAATCTCTAATCAGCCTCAATCATTATTTCACATCATAACTCATCCGGGATTATTCAAATCGTCATGCCAAATAATCAACTCTTCTTGTTTCGATAGAAACCGTATTTTTAATAATACATATATGTGTTACTTCGTGTAACAATATTTTAGCAATTCTAACCATCAATCGACTTTGGCTTCACTTTTACAAATATACTATCAATTGATTTTATTTCACTTTGACAAATATACCATCAATTGACTTTACTTCACTTTCGACAAATTAACTCTTTGAGTCCTCAATACTTTTTGTTACATTATTGAAAATATTAGTTCTTCTCCGAACTAATTATACTACCTAAATTTGTTATATCGTTAGTTTTTCATATGTATAGCTATGGATTTAATAATATGTTTGCTCTTCTGCAGCTTTCAATCAATTTCGTATTATTAGCAAGACATATTTATTCTTTATTCATGTTGGTTGGTGGCAATCCTATTAGATATTGAAAATCATACACCGTGAAGTTCCTGCGAAGATAGCGCCACATAAGGACTACTAAGTACCAAACTTTCCATGTAACTAAATTTCTGCATACGTATAATCACAACATCAATCTAAGAGCCTTATTATTATACCCTTTTCCTTACCAAATCTTTCTATGAATAATGTGTTTCTTCATGAAACAATATGTACTCTCTTTCCTCGATATATAGATTCCATAATCAATTTGTATATGTCAATAGTCATCATTCAGTGGATTTAATGATTATCCTTTTATTGTTACTACACATGAAATCACGTGGTACGAAAATACCACAACTTCAAGACTAAGAACTTTATGTAACATGAACAAAAATGGTTTGTGTGAAGAAATTATCTATGCTCCAAGATAAAGATATGACGTGACAACATTCAATTCATCATTCACTGTGAGGTATACAATACATCTTTCATATAAATTTGTTCATTTAGTGGACCTATACGCCAAATACTATTTTGGGTTTAATTTTTACACTCACCTCAAATGCCGACATACTCAAGCAATTTCATTTGTAAGGTACTTCTGGACCAAGAATCATATGTAATCATGAAATCCAATTCATGTAATGAAATCTGATACTTCAAATTATATATGAGTCTTCAGGTCATATAAGTCAATCCACCATGTTACAAAACAATGAGGGCATTCACATAAATTCTTCAGGAATATTAAAAAAAAAACCCTTAATTTATTTGTCCATCAATTTTAAGTCTTTAATCCTCTGAACTAGTCTTCTGGACTACTAGTGATAACAAAAATCTTATTTACGCTGGATACATAATCAAATGTTATAGACTAGTTATGATTATAGTAAGGTGCTATATCAGATGACATTACTGGGTTCAACTACGCTTCCCGAAGTAAAAATGTATTTGACCTAAACGTGGGCATCCATAGTTATAGCACCAAAATAATCGGATCACCAATCATTGTAATTTAAGGTATCAAATTTTAATAAAATTTAAACTCTCAATATTCAATAATTTGATAATTTATATTATCAGAATTATACTAACAAGAGACTCTAGTAAATAAATAATTATTCTATATACAATAATAATGTATGTAGTAACGCGATTGGCAAAATCTGCAAATGTCGTTATTAAAATCATGCATGCTAAATGTTTTGGAAGTTTCATGTACCACTTATTTGTTTTTTATATTTTGTCTATAATATTAACCAACTCTGCTGAACAATTTATTTGAAAAGCACTTCAATTAATCTCCTAGAAGTTTAAATTCAGATATATATAAATACTGGGCCAGATAATTGTGAGCACATTCGCTAGATATATCGATCCAACATCATCATACGATTCCAATATATTGTAATATTTAATCCAAATATTTTGAATAATCTAAATAATTATTCTATATATGTACAATAATAATGATGCATATATATATTAGGTCATAGAACTCTAATATAATTGGTTTGGTCGAATCAAATATTTTACCCTCCAATTATACGTGTGGTCAGATAGTATGCACAAATATTAATTTTTGAATACTTATTAATCTAAAATGTATATACATCTATATACTATTATACCCTAAGCATGTGAATAAAGTAATGGAAAAATTTATAGAATTGAAGAAAGTTTCATTGTGGATGTGACAAATGTTTTCACATTTGTGAGAGAATATACAATCAAAATAGAATATCTTGAAATGAAATATCCCTATGCTATACGATCCTCAAGATGAATAAATAAGTGAACTCGAAGTTCGGCAGAAGTTCAAGAGATAATATGAATAAAGTCAAGTATAATACGAACTAAGCTTCACTACCAAACAAATATCTCAATTCTCAAGATAGTATCAAATTATATATCGCTTGTAAACACTCAAAATAGAGCGGGGCGTTCCCAAGAACTATCAGAGGTCAAATAGTTTCACCATCCAAATTCTAAAAGCAAGAATATTTAAAAGATGGTTTATAAGATGATTACTTCCTAAGAAATAGACATGAATAATATATTTTCCATGAATATGTTAAAGATATAATAAATGTCCTGAAGACATCTACATATCAAATTCATGAATGCAAAATTTGGTATCTCAATTATCATGCATACGTGCGGAACTATACTGAAGACATTTTACAAATTTAATATCGAACATAAATGTAAGAGCTCTATATGATTTAAAGTAATACGAGGGATCATAAGTCTATCTCCCTCGGTTTCAGTAGAAATATGTTTACGAATGACCAAAGAGAAAAGACCTACCAAGAGTAAGTGAAACCTACCAATGATGTAAGTGAGAAATTTAGATTTGAAGTCTAATGAAGATGATACTAAGCAAGACGTATCGATATATGTAGAATAAATGACATATGATTTGTCTTATACCCAAAAGCACTAAATGAGTTATAAGGTATATGTTCCTTTTGATGAGGGTATCAAAATTATATACGCTTTGAGAAGAAATAAAATATAACCTCATATGCGCATTTGACGTATATAACATGTTAAGAAACGAGTATACATGACATGTATAAAGATTTATAATGCCGGAAGTACATATAAAGATTTAAGGGATGCTAGAAGCACATAAGGCAAGGATTTGCTGATGTCGAGGCACAAATTTATATTCCCGGAACTTAACTCACTTAAGTTAGTATTTAGAAATATTTGAATATATTTAAAGACATCCGTAAGATGGATTGCTGTAAGTTTGAACTTCATTATTAGATATTCATTTGCATTTTATATCAGATGAACATACAAGTCTATCGATGTAGTTGTCATACATGTTTAAGTTTGACTATATTATGCCCTACGTGATTATATGATTTATTTATTTGCTTATTACGTGATACGAGATATTTGAATTATCAATTGTACGTTGGTTTTGGATATTACATTATTAATGATCGAAGTTATTTATCATGTTTGGACACTTAATAGTCGCTTATACTATCAAGATCTATCTATAAAAAACGCTTGATACGTCAACGGTTTCCGCAGACGGTTAGTCTCATCACCAATGCTGGGAGGTTATCCGAGACGCGCTTCGACGGCCCGTAGAGCTACCCCATAATACACAAAAAGCCGTGTAACCTCAAGAATACCGGTGGCACCCACTCTCGATTCAACAACAATTACTTGTCAGCCGCCAGGATCGAACCCACGCCGATGCCGCAGGCGCACCGCAGCGCCACCCACGTCCGGCTGAGACGCTTCGTGACACCGAAGCATCCAATTATAACTTATAAACTCTGTAAGAAGTTTTCAATGACTAAATTACCATGAATATGTTATCAGTAAGAAAACTCCAAAGAGAAGTTTCAATTGCTAGAAAATAAGTCTACAAACGGATTGGAAAGAAATACCATACGGTATTTAATTTCATGTAGTCACTGAATCTCAATATATATGAAACATCAGAAATGTTTCATCTCAAGCAAAATTAGATTTATGGAGATAACTAATATCTCGTTTGAAAGATATGAACTGGTCCCGGCAACAATTAATGTATCATATAACTCATACATGATTACATAATCATGCACATCGACAAACGCCAGAAGATTATTCGATTTCTACTATCAATCTAAACCGACGAGATCTCATCGTAGATATGATATAAAATGACGATCTTATCGTGGGGAGATAATATACGCATTTGTACTCTTTTTCCCTTCACTAAGTTTTTTCAATCGGGTTTTCTTAAGAAGGCTTTTAACGAGACAATTACTCAAGCAAATCTAAAGAGAAAGCCTTTTGTTTTACTGTGGTTTTATCCTACAAGGTTTTCCTAGTGACTATTTAACCAAAGATGGTTATACTAATGATCTTACGCGGCATTGTATTTACATGTAAATATCGGGAGAAAAGTTTATTAAAACGATAATTTTACGTTTACGACTTAAACATTATTAGAACTCCTCAAGATCTTTCAAGAGTCAGAAACTTTTAAGATGAATTTTGCATTTAAAATACTCTTTATTGGGCCACATTGAACATCCAAACGGTTATAATATCACCATGTGAAATATTTAACCATTAATATCGAGAAATATAAAGATCTATATGGTTCTCAAGAACTATATGTTGCCTTTTAAACCTATTTAATTTATAGACAATTGCTTACGCTTAACGCATTTATACTTATATGATTTTATCGAGGATCACATAGATGCATCTCTATTTATTTTATGACATATTTCCATGGTGATATAATTAAACAAGATATATCGCAACATCATTTGCATACGCACAATTTTTAAAATTCACGAAGAAAGTCATAACGTGTCGACAATTACGATCCAAACAGATCCATATTAATTACGCTTATTGGCCCGCATTTATCTTATAAATTGATATTCAATCATTTCATTCATGTGACAATCTAGGAAATATTTCTCACCGAATCACTCCTTACCAATATTCAAAAAGTTATCCGTATATAACATTACATCAACTACGTGATATGTCACGGTAGGGAGTTAGTACACGTTGTACTATTTTTCTTTAATCTAGGTTTTTGTCCCAAATCGCTCCTATTACGCTTTTTAATGGCGCAACATTATACGCCGTATAACGCACTCTTTTCCTTCACTGCGCTTTCATTATTCCAAAAGCGGTTTTCCAAAGAAGGTTTTAACGCAAGATATCGGTCAATACTGTACATCCCAGCGTAAGTTACATAAATATATTTTAATAGTTTCTACAATCGCCGGCTCTGTTAATCAAGAAAAGTAACGACTCAATACGGAAGAATCAATTACTTATTTATCAAGCTGGCTTAGTTTATCTCTTGCCTCTATAACAAAAGAAATTTCATTATATTTTAAGGCCAATTCCGTAATCAATAAAATCATCCTCATTATCTCTATTATTTTTATGCCTATTTATATTGCTTTTTGGGCTATATTCATAAATGTTCTTGCGGCAAGGATCAGTGAGTGGAGTAATATATTTAATGATAATTGACAAGTTAAAAGATTTTTCGCCAAACCGACTCATCTCTCTCTCTCTAGAAAGCAGATATTATAATTGATTAAATCCGTTGAATAATTGAACAATTTAATACATTAGGGTTTGAATTAATCGAAAATCGAAGTGTTATTGAATTATTATTATTAATTTATTATTGTGGTGGAGCAGCTCTGGGGAGTGAGGAGAGCTGCTGCTATTGCTCCGATTGGTTGCGCTGGATTTTCAAAATGGAGCTCGATTTGTCGCCCGAACGCAGCCGTGTCGATTATCTAACTCCTCGTGAACGTATAATTAAGGTCATTGTTGTTGTTGTTTCTACTTAGTTTTGTGTAATTTTTATTATTTTGGAGTTTATTGTGATTTATAATTCAGGGATTTATTGTTTTTGTACTTCATTTTAGTGTGATTTTGGACTATTTTGGAGTTTAGTGTGAATTGAAGTTATTAATGGTGGCAATTTGTGAATCACTAATGATGAGCTGTGTTAATTGTTGTTTTTGTATTTAATTTTAGTTTAATTTAGAGGATTTTGGAGTTTATTGTGATTTATAATTTTATGTTTATTGAAGTTTTATATGAATTGAAGTGATTGATGGGGGTAATTTGTGATCAGTAATGATGAGCTGTGTTAATTGTTGTTTTTATACTTAACTTCCGTGTAATTTAGAAGGATTTTGGATTTTATAGTAGTTTATATGGTGTTGAAATTGCGGCAGATGAGCTCTGTTTATTAAAGTTTTATGTTAAATGAAGTAATTGGTATTAGCAGTTTGTGAATCAGTAATGATTGGGCCACAATTTTATAGTATTGAAGTGTGTTTTTCTTTTTCAAATAAGGATGAGTTATTGATACATTAGATTTAGCATCATCGAAGTTATTGATGGGGGCAATATGTGAACTTGAAATGATTAGGCAACGGATTTATAGTTTTGAGTTGTGTTTTGTTAAAACATGTAAGATTTTTTAGGGCGTCTGTTTTCTACCGAAAGAAAATTAAGAATAGAAATGAGAATTGGGACTGCTTTTGATTTAATTGGTATTGAAGGTAGCTTTATGCGCTGAAGCCTGATATGCATGTTAGTCAGTTTATTAATAAATGGAAGTTTCCGTGTTGTAGTGTTGAAATGAATTATCTCTGTTGGGTGTCACTTGGTAGTTGCCACCTGGTGTGGTGGTATTGCAATGTTGGTGTTAGATACTATATATTCATTTTATATGATATTAGTAGCAGATAATACTGAAAAATTCTTTAATTATTTCGTTTTCTTTATATTTCCTATTTACTTTTTATCTGTTTGAAAAAGTTTATTCTTTCGGATAGATAAGTCAATTAAGATGATAAGCTAACTTTTTTGCTTCATTATTTTTGTCTGATATTGATAGTCGTGGCCACTCTTGACGTGTCATAACCAATACTTTCTTTATAATGCTGATGCGTTTGGCATAAATGATTCTATGGCAGAGGCTCGCTCATATGGGAATCCCAGAGGAAAATTTGAAACAACCTCATCTTGATTTAATAGCTCATTTGAAGAGTAACACGATTGTAATAGGCGAGTTAGTGTCAGCTATCTTTCCTCCAGACAAGGAGGTGGTTGAGGTAATTTTGGAAGGTCAGGAAGAGGGAAGCATGATTGGCGTAAGCATTGAGGATATATATCATGAGAGTATGATCTGGTTGCGATGTTTGATGTTTGAGGGGGATGTCAGCTCAGCACTTGAAGAACTAGGTGAAATGAATGGACAACGTGGTGTTTGTGGAGCTGTTTGGGGAAACAATGACATTGCTTATCGATGTCGGACATGTGAACATGATCCAACATGTGCAATTTGTGTTCCTTGTTTCCTGAATGGGAATCATAAGGACCATGATTATTCCATCATATATACGGGTGGTGGCTGTTGTGATTGTGGAGATGTTACTGCATGGAAACGTGAGGGTTTCTGTTCGAAACATAGAGGCGCTGAACAGATTCAACCACTCCCAGAAAAATTCTCTAATTCTATGGGGCCTGTTCTAGACTCATTGCTTCATTTTTGGAAGAAAAAACTACTGTTTTCAGAGAGTATCTTTCAGAGAAGTCCTCAAATTGATGATCATCCTGTTGAGTGGAAAAATGTTGCAGATGAGCTTACTTCTTCAGTGGTTGAGATGCTTTTAGAGTTCTGCCAACACAGTGAAAGCTTGCTCAGCTTTATATCTCAAAGAGTGTTCTCAGCTGTTGGTTTGTTGGATATTTTATTAAGGGCAGAGAGGCTGTTGAATGATGATGTCGTTCGGAAGCTACATGAATTGCTTCTTAAGTTTCTAGGCGAGCCACAGTTTAAGTACGAGTTCGCTAAAATATTTCTGAATTATTATCCGGCAACCGTGAAGGATGCAGTGAAAGAAAACAATGATTTAGTATTTAAGAAGTTTCCACTTCTGTCTACATTTTCTGTGCAGATCCTCACCGTTCCTACTTTGACGCCTCGACTTGTGAAGGAGATGAACCTCTTGTCTATCTTGTTTGATTGCTTGGGAGAGATATTTAGTTCATGTGCTGGAGAAGATAATAAACTACAGGTACAGTGGCTTGGATAATAAACTTCTTATGTCTACATAACTTTGCAATAGCCAGTGATCACTTGATCATCTGCTTGATTCTTTTACATCCTCAGTGCCCTGGGTCATGAGTATTGCATATTACATCTATGAATACAATGTCATGTCGGAGATCCCAACAAAATTTGTATATTAAGTTTCGTTATCTTTTCAATGGATTTACTGGTAGTTATAGACAATGGTAGTAAAAGAATTTATATTGATCTATGCAGATGCATATATATTTGAGACATTAAGAGTAGTTGTTATGTTTTCAGGTTAACAAGTGGGCCAACTTGTATGATACTACTATCAGGGTGGTGGAGGATATACGATTTGTCATGAGTCACAGTGAGGTACCCAAGTATGTGACTAATGATAGACGGGATATATTAAGATCATGGATGAGGATACTTTTCTTTGTGCAAGGGATGAACCCTCAAAAGAGGGAAACAGGCATTCATGTCGAAGAAGATAATGATAGTATACATCTACCATTCATCCTATGTCACTCCATAGCTAACATTCATTCACTTCTAGTGACTGGGGCATTTTCTGATAGTGTTAATGAGGAGACTCAAGATGAATCAATAGTCATGCGCAAACAGGAATTTGACGACCAAGATAGTTTAAGGCATTCAAAAGTGGGTAGGTTGTCGGAAGAGAGTTCCGTTTGCAATGTTGCAGGATGGAATGCATCCGATCATGCAGCAAAGGCTTCCGAAATGAAAAATACTTACAATCCACTTCCGTCTTCTGTTGTTTGGTTAACCTTTGAGTGCCTGAAGGCTCTTGAGAATTGGCTAGTGGATAATACATCCAGAGGCATTGTGGGTGTGTTATCTCCCAAGATGAGCTATAACACTGGCAACAATCTTCTTACTCTAAGGAGAACCTTGTCTAAGTTTCGAAGAGGTATTTATCTTTTTAAGTCATTTATTTCCAGCAGTAAATTATCAGTTTCACCTGAGACTTCAGGTAAGCACTTTCTTGTCTGGCTAATGGTTCTATGTTGGTGTTGACTTCGAAGGTGCCCGAAGCTATGACCAAGAGGCTTCTTCTGAAGATTGTAGGCCGGATGGAAAGCACACCACCGAGTTAGAAGCTTTCCGAGTTTTAAGTTCTTCAGACTGGCCTGAGATGGTATTTGATGTTAGTTCTCAGGAAATTTCAGTTCACATTCCATTGCATAGGTTGCTTTCAATCATTTTGCAAAGAGCATTCAAAATGTGTTATGGTGATTCTCCAACAAGTGCAACATCGAGTTCTTATTCTGATGATCCATTACTAGCTGGTCGTTACGATTTCTTTGGCCATATCTTAGGTAGTTACCATCCTCATGGGTTTTCTGCATTTCTGATGGAACATCCTCTAAGACTTAGAGTATTCTGTGCCGAGGTTTATGCCGGAATGTGGCGGAGAAATGGAGATGGGGCCATATTATCAACTGAATGGTATCGCTCAGTTCGCTGGTAAGTGAAGTATTCTTTCCCAATTGTATGGTGCATTAAAGTGCTCTGATAACCTACAAATGTTTTTCGATGATATCTAAGGTCGCTTCCTCGTTCTTATTGTAGTTTTACAAAACTAATCCATTTTTCGTTATGTCAAGGTCTGAGCAGGGACTAGAGTTTGATTTGTTTCTCCTACAGTGTTGTGCTGCTCTAGCTCCAGCCGATCTTTATGTACAGAGAATATTGGAGCGGTTTGGATTGTCGAAATATCTTTCTTTGAACATTGAACGGTCTAGTGAGTGAGTAACTCTCTTACTACACCTTTTTTAATGGTTATCTCACTTATCTTGTACAGTATACTTCCTTCGTCTAAACAGATGATGTTTTAGACTAAATTGTTTGAATCTTTATACTTGATGTTTGAACATTTCTAATGCAACTTTTTCTTCTTTTTCAAAGGAAGCATATTAATGACACCAAAAAACTTTTAAGGTTATGGTATGATTATTAAATTGAGAGTAAAAATCATCTTACCTTAATTTGTATTCTCAAGACCAGAACATCACCTATTTAGTAACAGAAGGGGTATTCTTTAAGGCCTATAATGGTATGCTATCCCGTTTAGATATATTTTCTTAGTAAAAGTAACATATGTTGTGCTTGTTTGTCCTTTCTTTTCTGAGATCTGTTTCATTTTTCAGGTTCGAGCCAATCTTAGTTCAGGAAATGCTCACCTTAATCATACAAATAATTAAAGAGAGGCGTTTCTCTGGATATAGTACTGATGAATGTCTGCGAAGAGAATTAGTATACAAGCTGTCAATTAGTAATTGGCCTCGGAGTCTATTGGTGAAGTCCCTTCCTCGTGATCTATCTAAGGTGGAGAAGCTTCAGGAGACTCTGGACAATATAGCAGATTATTCTAATCCTTCTGGGGTCAACCAGGTCTGTTTTTTTGGTTGCCTTTCAGTTTGACTAAGCTTGTATTTCTGCTTGCTAATCGCACAAGGTTTAACATGGTATTTCAGGGAATGTATAAACTGAAGACACCGCACTGGAAGGAGTTGGACTTATATCACCCTCGTTTTAATCCGAGGGATTTACAAATTGCAGAAGAGAGATTCTTGCGCTTCTGTAACTGTTCTGCAATGGCTAGTCAGCTCCCTAAATGGTCGAAGATCTATTACCCTCTTAGAGGAGTAGCCCGCATTGCTACTTGTAAAATAACTGCCCAAATTGTTCATGCAGTTCTATTTTATGCTGTTAACACCGAGAAATCAACTGCATCACGTTCTCCTGATAGTGTTCTGATACCTGCCTTACACTTGCTGTCACTAGCACTTGATGTCTGTTATGTGCAAAAGAAATCTGATGACCGCTTATGTCACGTGGATGATGTGATACCTGTTCTGGCCTTTGCGGGAGAAGAGAGAGGAATGAACAGGCATGTCGATCAGAGCATGTTATCTCTTCTTGTTTTGTTGTTGAGAAAATACCAGAAAGAAAGTGTAAACAACCCAAGAGAAGATAGCAATTATAATATCTCATTATTGATTGAAAATATGCTGAAGAAGTTTGCCGAGCTAGATTCCAAATGCATGGTGAAACTGCAACATCTTGCACCTGATTTAGTATCACAGGTGATAGACGAAGGTGAGAGAAGTCAAATGCCTTTTGAGTCTGATGCAGATAAGCACAAGGCAAAAGCTCGAGAGAGGCAAGCTGCAATGTTGGTTAGTTTGTTTTACCCTTATTGATTTAAATAAATCATTTTTTGTTTTTTTGTTCTACCTTGCACTAGACCTGACCGTATTGTATTGAGGTCATATAGATGTTATCCCTTACATAAATGGCCTACCATCCTTGGTTTTGGCTTGTTATTATTGTTGTACATGTGTCTCTCTTCTCGAATTCATCTAACAAGTGCCCCATAATTTGAAATATTGAAAATATTATGGGTATTGCATTAATTCTTGTATGCATGAGAGCGATCAAATTATGTCAAATAGTCTTTGTATTAAATTCTACGTTGTTGATATACATTTCAGCTGTTGTAGTATTGGACTAATGAGTTCAGATTATGGTAAAGTCAATTATTCACATTGTTTAAGCTTACTGAGTTATAGTGGTGAGTATTCATTGATAATTATACACTTCTCTGTTATGCCCTTTGAGAAGAATTTCATATGCTTTTACTATGAATCCGGTAGCTAATAAATGTACTATCATTTTTGGACAAGTATGTTGTAAAATTATGAAACGTTTACATGGCACTACAAATCAGGATAGTGTTGCTAGGTGCTTGTCAGCCCATAATTGACTTGATCAGGAACCAGTAGGAAATTTCACCAATCTGTTACTCAAGAACAGTAGAAAACGACCACCCCTGATTTTTCTTGTGACATCATGTGGTAGTTTCACAAGTATACCACTGTGAATTTGTGTTTCATTTGGTGAGTTGTTTCGTCACAATGCCACTCGTTACCCTTTGTTGTGCAGGAGAAGATGAAAGCCCAGCAATCCAAGTTTCTTGAGAACATCGATTCTTCCCTAGATGACGATATGGATGAAAAGGAACATGAAAATGAGATGAGTTTTATGGATGTCGGAAACAGTCCCGAGGAGTCTACACAAATCATTTGCTCTCATTGTCATGATCCAGATTCGAGAAGTCCTGTATCGTATCTCGTTCTTCTTCAGGTAGATGCATCCTATATATATCTTATGTCATCGAAGTCCTCCTGTTTCCCATGTTTGTATGCTTACAAGTGGATTCTTTTTTATTCTTGGAAAAAGAAATCTAGGCTATTGAGTTTCATTGATAGAGCACCCCCTATTTGGGATCAAGGTTTCCGGTCTGGAAAAGAGCTTGCATCAGCCAGTTCAAACATGATTGAAGTTTCACTACCGGGTAGGAATACCTCACAAAGTTCAGAGGTGTTCTTACCCAAGATGTTTCATTTGATTCAGCATGGAGTCGATCAGCTTGCTGCTGAAGGTCAACCTGGTGAAGTTAAACCTATTATGGAATATATCAAGGCTCGATTTCCTTCTTTAAATGTGCTTATGCCTCGCACAGATGTATACTCTGAGGCAAATATAGCACCTTCTGTTGAGAGTTTGGAAAAAGATATCTACACATTGGTTCGAGATGATATGCGCAGCTGTTTGCCAAGTGCAGATGTTTCTAAAAAGTTCGAGAAATTGCCATATATTGGAGACAATGAAGTAGTGGATCCTGATAATGATCCCCTCTTTCTAGCAAAGTTTATTGCTGCTCTTGCAAAAGAAAACCTAGATAATGCTTCAGGTTCAGATAATTCTGATGGGAGTTCTCAATCAGATAGCAATATGCTGCTACCAGTGTGTGATGGTACAGGCCCCCATGACTGTGATGGTATCTATCTCACTTCTTGTGGACATGCAGTTCATCAGGAATGCCTTGACCGCTATTTATCATCACTAAGGTAACATGCTGCTGTAAAGTTAGCGTATATGGCCATTCATGTCGTCATTTTTATTTACCTTAGATGACTTCCATCCAATAGCAAAGCTATTTGCAGGGGTAAGCTCTGTAAGTGTGGCATGTTTAACACGATGATTTGCTTAGTTGGCTTGATCCTTTGCTTATGAGTGAACATGAACAGCTTGAGCTGCTAATGTATGGGGGGATTCGATGTGCTAATTCTTAACAAAAATGTGGAAAATGAACATAGTTAGGGTCATAGAAAAATTGACAAAATTCAAAGAAGAGAGTAGAATACAATTTTTAACATGTACTTGCTTGGAAAAAGTAAGAATGGGGATCCGACTGGCAGTGGAGTCATCGGGTAAACACTAAATTATAAATTTCTGATTACACATAAGTTGCTCCGATTGGTGGTAAGTAGGAAGTTCTATCGACACTCAAATTTTTGTTTTTGTGATCAACCAATGATCTCACTCTGGAAGTTTATAATGATTCTTGATCCCAAATATTTTGACTTTTAATAACAATTGGAAGTCATTCGTATAAGTAAGGTGTCCACAGTTTTTTTTCCAAGGTTCCCTAAATATGCCATATGGGACAAAAATACTTCTTTGCATTAGGAGGCTACTCATTTTTAATCCTTGTCAACTATCAAGAACATCAAAATATCTGAAATCGAATATTATGTTGAAAACTTGTCTTGAAGTTATGTTATCTTCAAGTTTCTTTTCGTAATATTGGAAGGGCTTCTTTTTTGGTCATTAAATGACATCCATTATGTGAGACCTCTCTTCTCTGTATATATTTTCACCTCAGGCTGAGAATTGATTAACCTTGAAGGCTTAACATTTTACAATTGTTGAACTCAGGCATACGAGGAGGATAGTGTTTGAGGGAGGGAATGTTGACCCAGACCAGGTAAAATTTATTTCTTCATTGCATGTATGCCGTGGGAACGATGGGAATGATGAAAAATATTAATTTGATGTGTCCTGTCTCAGGGGGAATTTCTGTGTCCTGTATGCCGTGGCCTCTCAAATTCTGTTCTACCAGCATCATCCTTAAAGTCGGATAATGTCCATGTTACAAGGCAATTAGATACTGTTGGCTCTCCTTCCTTTTTAACCGGAGGATGGAAATCACTTCTGCTTCAAGAAGCCTTGTGTCTATTACGAAGTGCTGCCAAAGTTGCTGGAAGCAATGAAGTTGTGAGGTCATTCCCCTTGCAGTGTCCTGCAACCAAATTGAATTTGGATCCTTTCTGTAGAGTTCTTGGTGGAATGTATGTAAGTGGCAAGGATGAGCTTTCTGGATCTTGTAGACTGGGTCAGTCACCCTTGATGCTCTGGGACACACTCAAGTATTCACTTATATCAACTGAGTTGGCTTCTCGCTCAAGGAAGTCATCACTAGCTCCGAACCATAGCCTCAGTGCTTTGTACACGGACCTCAAATCTTCTAACTGTTTTATATTGTCATTGTTACTGGATATTGTTCAAAGAGTTCGAAGTACGAATCCACTCAGTAGTCTTGTGAGGCTAAAAGGAATCCAACATTTTGCTCAGTCCATATGCTCTAGTGTTCCTTCAGATAAGATTCGCGAGCCAAGTCCTGGGCAAGGAGGTTGAATTTCTAGTCCTTTTTCCTTTTCAAGTTCAATTTTTCCAAATTAAGAGTTAGCTATTTAAATTTTTGTTCTATTTATCCTGGATCCCTATTCTTTATCTTTATTTTATATTTTTGTCTTTATTGACTGTTCATTTAGTTGATAATGCTAATATCATTTCTCAACAGAATTCCAGTTTTATTATTTCTCAACAAAATTCCACTTTTGTGATATACTCCCTCCATTCCTAATTACTTGATCATATAGCAAAAAAATCTTTTTCCTTTTCACTTGATCGTTTACTTTTTCAACTTTTTGTTTTGAACTTTTAAAAAAAATCTAAACATCATTGCTGTGTCTCCTAATATTCTTGTTTTCATTGGTTGATAGTTTTATCTCTTCTTGAAAATAGTAAAATGAATTAGTTACTTAATAAAGCACTTTTAAGCTACATGATTAAGTAATTAGGAACGGAGGGAGGATAAGTTATATGTTAACCTATACTTTGTATATGGATTCATCATGGCTGACTTTCTGCATAAGCTCATTGTAAGCCAGTCCATGCTGAAACAGTTATGATCTTAAAAGAGTTTTTTAAAAGGTCAAACCATCTCTGCTACCAGATGAAATTTTGTATTTCATCTTCCGTCTCTTATCTTTTTTATTACAAATGTACCTGAAATTTAAAGATACCCTGTTTTTCTTGAACTGCATATTGTAACTATTTATTCTGCAGGTTCTGTGCAGCAGATTCTGGAAAAATGTGGATCAGAGAGTCAGTGTAGAGAGATTCGACTGTGGAGACGGGCATCTGATCCCATAATTGCTAGAGATCCTTTTTCATCCTTCATGTGGATACTTTTTTGTCTCCCCAGCGGTTTTATGGTGTCCGAGGAGTCCTTCTTGTCTCTTGTGCACATGTTTTATGTAGTTATTATTACCCAGGTTTGTTACCACATTCTATTTGGAAATCAAATCGTCATTCTTTATCAGTTCATTTGATCCTTTGATGTTGTGATACAGGCTGCAATCACATACATCCGAAAATGTGGATGGTGTAACACAGATATGGGACATCAGGATGTTGTATTTGCGGATATCTATAAATTTATGGCTGAATATGAAGTTGGGATGCAATATTTCGAATCTAATTATATTGATTCTGTTAAAGATATGAAAGACTCTATTCGTAGGTTGAGCTTCCCGTACTTACGCAGATGTGCATTGTTGTGGAAACTCATCAATTCTTCCCAATCAGCGCCATTTAATGATGGGACAGAGGGATCAGTTGAGTCAATATGGATGGGGGATGACTCTACAGAATTTACTAATAATGTTGGAGAGGAGCTAGTGGAGATCGGGAAGCTTGAAAATTTATTTAAGATACCTCTGTTAGATGTTATTTCTGGAGATGGACTAGTACGATCTGTAGTTCATGGGTGGCTACACCATTTTTCCAAGGAGCTGAAAGCTCGTTGTCTACCACGTGCTCTGTATGTTTCGCCAGCAGTACCTTTAAGATTGATGTGTTTGCCACGGCTTTACCAGGATATCTTACAGAGGTTCTTACCCCTTACCAGATCCTTTTTTTCCCCGAAGCATACCATTATTCATTATTTCCATAAGTCGGTTCATGATTCGGATTATTTTTCTGGACATCAGGTATATTAAACATCAGTGTCCTGACTGCGGTCTTGTTGAAGATGATCGTGCATTATGCTTAGTTTGCGGTAAGCTGTGCTCACCAATTTGGAGAACATGCTGCAGGTACACAAGATACCATATTTACTTGCTTAACCTCGTGCGTTATTAGATAGTTTTGTCTCTGTTGGTCTGATTACTCTCATATACATCAATAGAATTGACATCTTTTGGATTATTCTTTAAGGGAAAGTGGATGCCAAGCTCATGCATTGTCTTGTGGTGCTGGCACTGGGGTATTCTTGTTAATCAAAGTATGCATTGTTTCTCATATTCTTTCATCTTTACTGGATGTTTGTCCTCCATTGTATTGAGATATTACTGCTATTACTTTGCAGAAAACTACTGTTTTACTTCAACGATCTGCCCGACAAGCATCTTGGCCATCTCCATACCTAGATTCATTTGGGGAAGAGGATATTTCCCCTTGTCCTCGGTTAGAAAGATGCTAGTTTACAACTACCTTATTGGCAGAGGAATATGCAAGTCTTCAAAACATAACGTGATACATATGATATGATAAACAATGCCTGATGATATTTATACTTGTTGCTTATAATGCTATCTTTTTGGGACATTATTGCTTTTACTGAAGGGGATGGCCTGTTAAGGAAGCATTATAAACTGATCACTTTTGTTAATAGAGGACAAGTGCACATCTGTTGATGCTTCTCTCTTTTCACATATTGTTGCAGGATATTGATATGCACAGAGGAAAACCCCTATATCTTAATGAGGAGCGTTATGCGGCTCTGACTCATATGGTAAAACCTTTTGTTGTATTTTTTCCCTCCGGTTTCTCATGTGAGAAATTATTGTTTACATAAATTAAGATGGGACTGAGAATACTGTAGCATCTGGTTATTCCTTTACAACACTTGTCCATTGAATGCTAAGATTGTTTACATGTTTGTTTGAGTTATGGAATTTGAGTTGAAGGAAAACTCAAGATGACATTTTCTAATTAATTTTTAGTTTTCCTTCAACTTCTGTTACATACCTCAAAACAAACACAATATCAAAGTAACTGTATATTATTACACTTCAGCGCCATCTTTTGAACCCTTTCAAGAAACCTGACCTTTAGTTAACTTGCTACTTGGATACGAAGAGTTAGGAGGAGAAAAATGATATACTCCCTCCGTCCAAGTTTAATTGGGATAGTTTGACTTTTGCTACTGTTTAAGAAATGAGTTGACTTATTGGTATATGTTCAGTTTTACCCTTAATTTAACCATCATTAATCTTATGGGGTCCATCGTAATCCCATTACCAAATAAGGGTACAAAAGGAAATCTTGGGCAACTAAAGTTGGACATTCATAATAGAATTTAGTCCCAACTAAAGTTGGACGGAGGGAGTATATATTTTTTTTTGCTACTTTTGCTCCGTGATTTGAGTTAATACTATCAATATCCTTCAGAAGTAAGTATCTACATGTAACTGTAAGGAAGAATTACCTTAATGATTCAAACCAAATTTTCCCCTTGACATTCTGAATCTTTCTGTTGTTGATGTATTATAATGAAATGAGAATTAGCTTAATGATTCAAACCAAAGTTGCCCCTTCACATTCTGAATCTTTCTGTTCTTGATGTGTTATAGTGAAATGAGCTCTATAATGTGCTCATTTTGTGATGTTGTATTGTAGGTGGCTTCTCATGGTATCGATCGAAGTTCAAGGGTGCTTCGTCAAACAACCATTGGTGGTTTTTTCATCCTTTAGCTTTAAATCTCTGGTAAAATTTCGGCATTTCTTTCAATTCCTTGTTAATGATCATGATTTGTCAGCCTATATAATTGTTCTTCAATTTGGTGACTATAATTTGTTTGTCAAATGCCAGGATCAAGTTTTTAAGTAAGGCAACAGTTGGGCTCATTATGAAAGGCTGCTGAGTAAGGTTGGTCTACTTGCTGGAGATGGAAAGTCTATAGAGGTTAGCCCAGAAGTAATTTTTTTTCTCTCGATCTCAGTAGTTGCACACCAAACTACATTATATCAATATGCATACCCAATATATCCTTATTGTCTTTGTTGGACGTTTTCTTGTTTTATTTTTCTTATTTGCTCTTTAGATGATCTCATTTTCGTGGTGACCATGTCAGATTTAACGGACTAATTATTTACCATATACGCATTAGCATCTCTTGAACATTTTCCTTAGAGAAGCATCATATATAAGGTTTCTTTTCCTTTTCCAAAAATCCGCCCCTTATCATTGCAACGACTTGAATATATAAATGCTCGGTATTACAAATTAGGATTTGACTATCGATATGTCATCATGGTTTTGGTAGTATTTAAATACTTTAGGAATCAGTCGCTGTCCATATATTTTATGTTTGATGTTTTACTAATATAGCTTAATGTTTGCAGGAGACCTCGCTTACATTTCTTCTACATTTGGTCTCAGGCGCACATACTGCTAGCTACTAGTTGTATAGTCTGATACTGTGATGTACATATTTGTTTACTTTTTCGAATGGTCAATAGCTCTTGATTGCATTGTGTCGTGTACAGTTTAATTATATGATGATGACATATGGTTTTGAGAATTTATTGTCAATGGTATCTCCTTGATTTCTAACTCTAGTTAGATTTTGCTCAATAATTTTCACACTATATGTGTATTACCTGCTAGTATATAAATGAATTCATTATCCTAGAGATGAAAACAAATTATAGGGGGATGATTTTTGTATTCTTTCTTTCGCTAATTTTTTCTAACTTTTTACCATTTTCGTTCACTTTTACTTTTTCTTGTGTTCGTTAAATATTTTATATTCTACTGCCTTTGATATAATTTAATAAACGAAATCTGATCATTACATATCAAGATATGTTTTTATCTATTGTGAAATATTCCCTTAATCCTATAAAAGATTGGCCCACTTTGACTATATACTTTCAATTTTGATCGTATATATTTTTGTTTGTATTATATAATATTTGATGAAAATTATATCAATTTAAAAATACATTTTAAGCTTTTTTCTACACATATTTTTATAAAGGTTATATAATAATATAAATAAATATATTTACGCCAAAATTCAAAGTTTATAATTATTAAAAAAAGTGGATAATTTTAGTGATTAATGAGTGAAAAGATAGATAATATTTCAGACTTTAGCTTTTTGACAATTCAAGACATCATTCTAGAATAGTAATAGATGGGTAATGCTGTCTATAATCTGATAGAGTTTTGACTTATGGTATTAAATATATTTTTAGTATTTTATTACTAAAAATTAAATGAGTTATTTTACCCATAAAAAACAAATTCATGTTTGATTAAGAAATGAAATATTCAATTAATTTAATAACATGTTATTAAGAAAAAAGTTAGTATCACAATTTGACATATTATATAGTTAGATGTGAAGCAGTTAAAAATTAGTAGAGCATGTTAAGTTGAGTCTAGTCTTTCCTCTTTACATTTTAATGTGCCGTGGAATGTTGATATCATTGCCCAAACAAAATGAAATTAAGCCATCATTAAAGAGAAAAATAAAGTACCAACAATGGCCCAGCATTTTATCATCAAAAAAAGAAAGTCAACAATTAAATTGGAACGTTTGAAGTTTTAAAAATTCAAACCATTGTCTTCCAAACTCCTCAATTTCTCATTTTCTTGAACAAGTCCATTGAAAAATCTCCTTTTTGTGCTTCTTTTTTCTTTGCATTTCTGCTAATTCTGTTGGAATGGACAAACAATTTGGGACAAATGAGCCTTTTTGCACTCCATCAAAGTCATCAAAGAATCATGAGTGCCAAGTTCGTGTAGTTGTCAGAGTTCGTCCTTTTCTTGTCTGTGAAAATGGGAAAAAACCAACTTGTTGTATTTCACTTCTCAGTTCATCTCGTTCTGGTGAGGTCACTGTTCATCTCAAAGATCAAGAAACTAGGTAAAAATTCTTGTATTTATGAAATTATTATTATTTTCAAAATTTAGCCTTGTATTTGCAAGTACTCCAAGCGAGACTTTGATTCCTCGTTGTTGTGAATAATATCCCGTAGCTTATATTTATGAAATTATTACTCTGTATTTTTTCAAAATTCAGCCCTTGTATTTGCAAGTACTCGAAGCGAGACCTTTGAGTGACTGGAGGAACTAGGGGCGTAGGGAGGCAGTCGCCCTAATTTAAAAATAAATATAATTCTATTAAGTATTTTTTCAAAAATTATAATTAATCCGTCCCTTGTATAAAAATCCGGTTCTGCCACTGCTTTGAGTCATCGTCGTTGTGAATAATATGCCCATACATTTATGAAATTATTGTAGTTAGTTTATGTTTAAAGATTTGATTTTTAAATGATGGGTTTTAATTTTGGGTGTAGTCGAAGTGATTACTTCAAGTTGGATGCTTTTTTCGATCAAGAAGATGATAATGTGAGCAAGATTTTCAAGAATGAAGTGGAGCCTTTGATTCCTGGGGTTTTTCATGGCTATAACTCTACTGTATTTGCATATGGGGCTACTGGAAGCGGCAAGACTTACACTTTGCAGGTCCAATTTTATTCTTGAATGATGGAAAATATTGTTTATAGCATTTCAATAAATTAAATGATGAATTTGGCTTTAATTTTAACTCTACTTCTATGTTTAAGCATGATGTTTTAGTGGTTCAGATTTTCCTTCATGTTCTTGTGTTGATCTTGCTAGTTGATAATCCCTATGTATGGTAAATTGAACTTAGTCTAATCATATGAGAAACCTTCAAACTTCTTAGTAATTTTTGTATATGATTAAGAATACTATCTATAGTTGTGATTTTAGTATTTGTAGTGTTCGTCATCTAAAGGCAAGTGATTATGTATTGAATTAATATCATGAATTGCTAGACAGGTTTCCTTTTGAAGAATTAGGCTTCGATTTCGTGGGTGGTTGCATTTGGATATGTCTATTTTGTTTCGCGATCTCTTTGAGAAACATCACAGTGAAGTGTTTAAATACCAATTCTCCATTACTTCTATAGGTTATAGATAGATGGTTGATGTTCATAATTGGTAAGCCGTCTCTATATATTTATCGACTTTGATTGCATATTTGAAACATGATTGCTGTTATGATTCATGTGTTATGAAACATGATGATTGCTGTTTCATCCATGCAGGGAAGTGAAAACCACCCAGGTCTTATGCCTCTTTCCATGTCCAAAATCTTGGAAATGTGTCGGAGTACTCGGAGTACTGTGAAGATCTCGTACTATGAGATCTATTTGGAAAAATGTTTTGATCTTTTAGAACCTAAAGGGAATGAAATCTCTGTGTTGGATGACAAAGATGGGAAAACCCATCTTAAAGGACTGTCTCAAGTTGAAGTGAATTCTATGGCTGAGTTTCATGAGGTGTTTTACAATGCAATTAGAAGGCGAAAGGTTGCACACACAGGTCTCAATGATGCTTCTAGCAGGAGCCATGGAGTTCTCGTCATTGCTGTTTCTACTTCTCACGCTGATGGCACATGCAACTTTGTTACTGGAAAGCTGAACCTCATTGACTTGGCAGGTTCAATGCTGATCTAAATTTTCTCTCGAATTCCTGTTTGTTTAATACGGACAACGTCTTAGCTCTTGATAACAACTCGTTGAATCAGGAAATGAGGATAACAGAAGGACTTGCAACGAAGGGATTCGCCTCCAAGAGAGCGCAAAGATCAATCAATCACTATTTACATTATCAAATGTTATATACGCTTTGAACAACAGACAGCGAGTTCCCTATAGAGAAAGCAAGTTGACGCGTATATTGCAGGATTCTCTTGGATCAAACAGCCACTCCCTGATGATTGCTTGCTTGGTAATGATTGTCATTAAATATTCAATTTTCTTGTTACAATACGAAGTGCACCATATAAGCTGTTTGTTTTCTTTCTGCATCAGAATCCAGGTGAATATCAAGAATCAGTTAATACAGTCAGCTTAGCTGCCAGATCGTGCCACATCTCCGTACCTGTTTCTCCAGCTTTGACTAAAGATACTTCAGAGGTTAAAGTGGATATGGAAGCAAAACTCCGTGCTTGGTTGGAGTCCAAGGGAAAGACAAAGAGTTCTCAGAAAATGGTCCATTTTGCTTCTCCCTTGATCTCTAAAACTCCTCGTACTTCAAAGTCTATTAAGAAAATGCCTCATAGCTCTGTGAAACCAAAAATTTTGCTGGGTGCCACGAGTGTAGAAAAGAGGTGAGCCTACCACTCTAACTACACTATTGGAACCATGGGTCAGATCCTCACCATTTCACATCTTACATGCAGTTCTCCACACGTGGCCAGGAGAAATTTGTTTCAGCCTGCACCACTGGCAGAAACTTGTGTGGAGGTAATAATAATGCTGACTTTTTGTGTAAAAAAGGTTTTATACTTACATTAGTGTGCAAATCTAGTTAACGAACTCATTGCAGAGTGATCTTAATGAGTAGGAACAATATCTATAAGATAATTATGGTCAACTTATGAATAAGTTATACTTTAAACACAAGTCTCTTCAAGTGATTTAAGTTCTTTTTTGTCTACTCAAATAAAATGTTTTGTATCACAGGCTGAAGACCTAAAAACCAACCCAAATACAGAAGTGTTTGAGTTTCTGGCTGATCTAACTGCTGTTGAACTAGACAAGAATGCCATACCAGGTACTGTTCCGATTCAGTTATTTATGATCTAGATTCTAGATACATTATTGTTGCCTTTTGCTCTGAAGTGACTACATTTTCTTGCCCTCTGTATAGAAGCTTCGGTTCTGCGTGTAAAGGACTCCGTGAATGAGAAGTCCAAATGGTTCGATTCCGAGGAGTTAGACTCGCCTAGTCAAAATAGAATCGAAGTTCAGAGTCCAATGAGAAAAGCTCTCTCGCCTATCAGCGCAAATACATGTACTGGCAATATAGCAGCAACAGATCAAGTATGTAAAGTGACTCCTTATGCCCAATGCTCTCCAAAATCAGCTGATAATCTCCAAATAGCTTTGGGCACACCACTTGATAAGTTTCATTCCCGAAGTTCTAATTTGAAGGTATGTTGGTTCATATTAGAGTGATGGTGTATGTTACATACTTGGCCTTGTTCACTAACATTATTCTCTCAATCTGCAGAATGTTCTTATCCAAGAATACATTGAATTCTTAAATAATGCTAGCAGGTAACTAGAGACTTCATATCTCTCCCTGTCGATTTTCATGTACTGTTCGTACTCTTATCTTCTTCTTGTTCTTGATGCCAGGGAAGAGCTGTTAGAGATCAAAGTAAGACTTCTAAATTACTTGACAGATGAGTTCCCTGTTTATCGATAATTTGGTCCAAGTCATGCAAATACTCATAATTATTTACTTCTATCAGGGAATAGGGCACAAGATGGCAGCCTATATAATGGAGCTCAGACAAACAAGCCCCCTGAAATCTGTAAGATAACCAAGTCAGTCTATCTATATTCAGTTTTATCTCACTGATCAGATGCTGAGCTCAATCTTTTTAAAATATTATACAGCTTAGTGATTTGGGAAAGTTGGGACTTTCAGCTAGGCAGGTATTTTTTTTACCATAGGACTAAAGTTTTCCATGAAATTTATTTGATCGTACTTCTCGAGTTAAGCCAAGATTGATAGTGACTGCATTGTTTTGCAATGAAAATGTCTTGATTGTTTGATTGAACTCTATATTGCAGGTGCTTAATATGTATGGGAAAGCTGCAAGAGGGTTACTGGGATGAGTCTCTACTCTCTACACAATATCAAAATTTAGATACTAAGTATGAAAAAACGTTGATTCTCTAGTCAGCTGAACTCTTGATGTAACATAACATAATGGTCTTCTTAATGTACTGTTTGTAAGTGTAGCAATGTAACATTAGTTTGCATGGGTTTGCTAAGATTCTCAGCTTGCTGGAAACTGAAACATGAATGGAATACATATGACATATCTTCGATATTTTTTGGGATCAATTTAAAAAACAATTTCGTTTTTTAACTGGTGCATGCTATCTAGACCCCTTTACCCCCTTAGTTGGGACTTAGGAACTTCTTCGAAGACATTGTGCATGTTAATATGTATCCAAAGAAACCATTAATTATATAATGGGCAAATACCATAAATGAAGTTTCCACATACGAGAGAAGCACAACCTACACATCTTCTACTTAATTTTCTAGCTAGAAGAATTATTTACTTTCAAATTTTCAAAAAAAAAGAAAAGAAGTGTCATCAGCTACATTCTTGTTCTGATATGATGCTATAATAATCAATGTAAAATCAAATTTAGTTGAGATCAATGAACTGATATTATTACAAGTTGAGAAAAAAGAAAATAAATAACTAAAACTCATTTGAGTTGACCTTCTTACATAATAAAATAAGTACTCCGTAAATTACAAAAGTCAAACATATCTATATATTCGGTGAGGGAATATTACTTTATTTCCACCCCAAAAGGTAATCTTTGCTTAAAGTTGCATATTTTTCATGACACAAGTAATACATTAGATACATTACGATAATGATTGAGTCCCCTAACCAAATTAAAATCTGAAATTCGTTCCAATATATTATGGAGTACTACTTGTTTAGTTTTCTCATAACACAAACTAAAGTTTCTAAACCCTTCTTTTGGGTTAGAAAATTGGATATTAATAATTTTTAATTTCTGATCTAGCTAAGATAATGTTTTTGTTCCAAGAATATTGGTTAATCTACTTATTAATAGTCAAAATCAACATTTTTAATTGATTTAACAAAACACTTAATAAAGTTGAATGAAATGGATGTAATATTTAAATAAAATGGAATGAGTCACAATTCACAAGTGGAACCGGTGCAATTACCCCATGGGCATTATTATTTTGTGATATCATGTCACTTGGAAGAGCATGGAACTATCGGTGGAGTGGTTCATGATTGGATGTCCACAACTAATTATGTGAGATGAATTGTTGTGCATTGACATTGTAAATAAATAAATAAGTCAAATGGAAACAAAATATACACTGTAACTGATTTGATTTTAGATTTTTGTTGTCATTGTTAGTCAACAATTTTATAAGGGTTTTGTAAATTGAAGTAAATGATCTGCAATAAGCATTATTGTTAGGGCATGTATCTATGTGTAAACATGTACATTTATGAGTAAAAAAGTTAAAGTTGGTATTTCAGTTGCATTTTTAAGTATAAGTCATATTTTCATGAATGTAAAGTATAAACTACATACATTAAAAACTCTATAAATTAATAGTGTTGGAATTGATAAAATTTATTAATTTAAAAAGTTATTAATTTATCGATAAATTAATAATTTATTAATTTAGAGAGTTTTTTAACAACATGAAGATATATACAATTAATGATTTCTTGAATTTATTGAGATTGATCCGAACAACGTAAAATCATCCGGAAGATATTGGAAGATAGTATAAATACAAGAAGATAATAAGAAAATAGTATTAATTATTTTCATATTATTTATAGTAATTAATTGAATATTAAGTTTTAGTATTATAATCTTAATTATTTAGTTAAAACAAATATTTATATTACCTATATTCTTATAGAGTCATATTTTCATTAAGTTAACTAATTATTTTTTTAATTTCTAAAAATTATTAATTTGTCATTTCTTGGGACCTATATTATAAAGTTTGCTTGAAAAAATTATTATCTTATTATTTTATCGATTTTTGTAATTTTTTAAGCAGCTGAAAGTCGGGGACGTAAATTTATTATTTTATAGAGTTAATTAATTTATCAAGTATTAATTTATAGAGTTTTACTTGTACTATTCACATTATGTCCAGAAGAAAAGATGTATATTTCAGTTTAATGTATTATCATTGCAAAAGCAACAATAACACAATAAATTTACTCTCTTTTTTGTCCAATAATGCTAAAGAGTTAATTGTAGCAGTGACATAAATTGATAATTTGATATAGTGGTTAAATATTCATTAGTTTAAATTTCACGGTTAAATTTTAATATTAAAAATAATTGGATGGTAAATATCAATTCTTATATTAGGAAAAAGTGAAAATTTTCCACAAAAAATCAATACAACCCATCTATTTAACATACGAGGAATTTAATGGTCTTTTTAGGAAAGATGATTATTATAGTGACCATGTTTAATTCTAGTCATTCAATCTATATTTTTTCCAAGAGATATCGTGTAGAATTTGAATTTCCATCATTTATGAACAAATGAATGAGAAGGCAAGCTCCCAAGTTCCAACCAACAAAAGCAAAAATTAGGTTCACATAGTAGTAATTGAATCCATTGAAGTCAAACCATACTCTTTGTCAACAAAAAAGTCCCAAACATAAAATGTTAAAATGAAGCCAAGTAAGGTAAATAAACCATCAAATTTAAACTAAGATTAAATGCATGTTACACAATTGATTGATTTATTACATTACGGTTTTAATTCATCCAGATTAGAAAGGCCAACAAACTTGTACTCCCAAAACCATTTGACTTTTCTAATTTTTTTGTCAACTTTTCAACTCCACACGCTCATGTACAGCAAAACCATCAGAATATATTCAGATTCAAACCCCACTATAACCTCCACAATATATTATGCCTATCTATTTTATTTCCAACTTGCCTTAAATTATCAGATTTTTATTTTCCTAAAGTCAACTCCTAAAAGCATCGAATAAGTACACCAAAATCCCAATATCTAAACGCCATCATCAATATTCAATACAAAAGTCAACTCTCTCTCTCTCTCTCTCTCTCTCCTTACATCTACTACATCAACTGCTCAGTTCATCAACTTTCAATCTTCCATAACATCTCTCACTAAATCTCTCTCTAAATCTCTCCCGTTCTTGATTTTATCTCTGACACAAAATATATGTGAAAGTACACAAATAAATTATTACACCCTCAATAATTTATTTATTTATTTATTATTCAATGGGAAACGGTATTGGAAAATGCTTTATAAGGCATGAAGATATCTCACCATATATCACTTGTTTTCATTTTTCCATGTCACTAGATGAAGGTTTAAGGCCATTCATGCTGCACATATTCCACCACCAAAAACGGTGGTTTCCGACCAACCAACCACCCATTCCACGGCGGTTGCCACCTTCCGTACAATCTCTGGCGCCTCCATCTCAGCCAACACCTCCACCCCTCTTTCCACCACCCTTCTTGATATTGGTACTTATGGAGTAAATGGTGATAAAGCTTCAACTTTTCAGAGTTCAAATCTTTTTTCTTCAATTCCTTTGGTAAGGTCTGGTCCTATTCATGGAGTTTCTGGTAATGGATCAGGGCCTATTGAGAGAGGTTTTATGTCTGGACCTATAGAGAGAAGTTTTGTTTCAGGTCCTTTGGAAAATAATAATCAGTTTGATCAGTTTCAAAGGTATAAGCCTAAATGCAAGAAATGGGGTACTTTTGGACCAATTTTAAAGAAATTGTTGTCTCAGAGTCACGTTTTGTCCTCTAAAGTTGAACTTTGCATGAGGGCAACATCCATACTTGTATGTTTTCCAATTGTTAAATTATCAACAATAATTAATGAGGAGTAAATAAAGAAAGTAATACTGTGAGTAGTTTAGCTAGTTTGGTTGATGATGATGAGGATGGCAGAGGATGATTAAATAAGTCTTTTGGTGATCAGAATGTTCGTGGGCTCAAGGGAAAGCTGGGGAGGATAGAGTTCCTGTATTGGCGTTCTGAAGGCATGGGTGGAGTTTTGTTGGTATTGTAATTGGTTAATGGTCCTGATGCTACTGATTTCTTGTTGAAGAATCTGTATTCTAATTTGCATAAAGAGTTGAAGGGGTTGTTATGGACTGATAATAAAGCAGATTTGTTTGATAATTCTCTCTCAAATCAATTTACTTGAGTGTAATGATCTGGATTAATGTAAAGCAGGAAGTTTAATATATGAAACTGAAGAGTACGAAGATCGAAATTTGATAGTGTTAGTCATGTTCTGAGGGGTGTTGAAAGCTCTATCAGAGGCATTGAGGAAGACAGAGAATCATGTGCTGATATGTGTTGGTGAAAATCTGAACCAAACTTGATGGGATCTTGTGTTTTGGCCATGTTGATGAAAGGGGAGGATGTTTACTTGATGAATGTTGGCGATAGCCGCGCAGTCTTAGCACAACGAGTTCTTGATTCTGATCAATTGAATGAAAATGATGTTGGAACGTTTGATGATGGTGGTGATATGTTCAACAGTTCCCACAATTTTACAGCTTGTCAGATTACTTCAGATCATTGTACATCTACTAAAGAGGTAAACAAAATTTGAGTTTTTAATGTTTCATTTTACATTTGCAATCTGTTCTCAGTCTAGTTCTAACGTTATCTATTTATTGCTATCTTGATCAGGAAGTTCGACGAATCAGACGCGAGCATCCAGATGATGTTTTCGCTGTGGTAAATACTAGAGTGAAAGGTTCATTGAAGGTCACTCGAGCTTTTGGTGCTGGTTATCTCAAACAAGTATGTCATTGAATTATAAGCTATCTAGTTAAATTTCAATCATGTCAAGTATATCAGTTTTAGTTCATTTTGTTGATATCAAATGTCTAAACTTTTGCAGCCTAAATGGAATGAGGCACTCTTGGAGGTGTTCAGAATTGACTACGTTGGAACCTCTCCTTACATCACATGTCTCCCGGATCTATTTCACCACAGGTTAGGTCCAAGAGACAAATTCCTGATATTGTCATCGGATGGACTCTACCAATACTTCAACAATGAAGAAGCCATCTCTGAAGTTGAGTCGTTCCTATCTACATTCCCCGAAGGAGATCCTGCACAACATCTAGTAGAAGAGGTCTTGTTTCGAGCTGCTAAGAAAGCTGGTAAGAAAATCAGACCCTCATGTCTATAAATTGCTAATACTTATATAGTATATGGTATCAATTCTAACAGCCACCGGTGTCATTTGTTTCAGGTATGGATTTTCACCAGCTACTTGATATTCCACAAGGCGATCGACGAAAATACCATGATGATGTCTCAGTAATCATCATATCGTTTGAAGGAAGAATCTGGAAATCATCTGTGTAAATTACAAGTACAAAATAGGAAGTAGAAAACATTAACTAAAAATCAAAACCCCAAAAAAAATTAGTATCTCCTTTCATCTATCATATCAATCTGTAGGCTACAAAAAAGATCATCTTGAGGGGATTGTACAATATTTTTGAACCACCCCATGCATTTGTCTTAGTGATAAGGCATCAGAAATTTTGTATCTCTCTTTGGGATTTCCTATCTCATTAGAGAAGACATGTCCATCTTTCGGATTACATACTCAACATACTAATTGAGTCAATCAAATATTTGTTCATTTGTTCTATAACATTATGATTTATCCTATGATCATTTTACATTTATACTTGTTCTGCAATGTAATGTTGTTGCTTTAAACTAACCTTAGATTTGTAAATCTCTCCCCAAAATGTCGTAAATTCGTAATTTCACCTTCGTTTTTATTTGAATGAACTAACTTTATTTATTACAAAACTCAAGAAAATTAGGTTGACTTGGCGGAGATATAGAATATCGAATGACTTAATCAATTATTTTCAGAAAATAAAGATATATTTATCTATATCAAATTTCATGCCTATCGAATGTCAAGTGCGGTATGACCTATGGCAGAATATGGAATTAAAATGTTGATGATAATGGAGTTAGTGGGTAGTGCTTTTGGAAGTAGTATTTTTTATACAATAAGCAACAAATTTAATCTTGTTGGAGAAGTTCACTTTGTATATTGCCCTAAAGAGTTAAAATAACTAATACACCTTTTAATCCCCTTGTCAATGGCATTATCCCAAATAGTTGATTTAGTTGGTGGTCAAATGATGGATCTTGAGAATATATTTGTGAGCTTTGAAGATTTTGCATTCCTCCCCAATTTCATTTTAATTAATATTTTGAGTTTTCGATGTAATATTGACCATGATAATTTTTTGATTATATTATGACAATTCCCCTACTTATAAAAATATGAGTTGTATTTATTTCATTTTCATAATAGGCTATATTACCTTTATTCTGATATTTTTGTTTAAAATATGTAATAATTAATAAGAATCGGCACCGTATTTATCTTGGTGCTCGTATGTTAGATTGCGTTACCGTCCAAATTATATAAAAAATGCAGCATTTTTCACCAAGCGGATAAAGTGATTGATATATTATTTTAGTTGATTTTTTAATTTTATCATAACAATAATTAACTTCGTTTTAATGCAATGAATTAGATACACTAAATGCCAAAAAAAATTTGTATGATAATTATTCAATTATAAATTGAAAAAAATTATAATCCAAAAAATTACTTATTAAATAATATATATCCCAAATTATTATGTGATATTTTGTATTATATTTAAATAATTGAAATAAAAAAGTATCGAGGATTCATATCTAATACCACTAAAAATGCCAATAGATTGTCGATGTTTAAATTTAGATTTTCACAAATTAAATATTAAATTTAAATACTTTTATACATTGTATAATATTTGGTGAACATAATCAAATAATAGTATTTTAATGTACTTTAATATTGACGTTAAATTTTATTGAATCGAAATTATGTTGCTCGATGAAGGAGTAAGTGCCAATTCCTAGACAACCTTAAATCAGCGTAATGATCGTTTAGTATGGAGGGAGTAATAGATTTGGATATTTTATTTCAGAAATTTAATTTTTTTTAATTATATTATGTATAACATATTAGTTTTTATGCTTACATAAAAATATCTTTATCTATAAACTATAGATGCAATAATTAATTAAAGTTGAATTCAATATATAAAAATAAATTAAATAATTCAGTCTTTACTATTTATTATTGATTAGTAAACTATAAGAGTATATTGTCATAATATCACATATTAGTTTGGCTACATATGAAATATAATTAAATCGATATTATGAATTTGAAAATACGTATGAATATGTATATTACCAGGTATATAAATTCACTTTTCTTCGATGAACATTCGTGTCTGGTCGGTCACACTCATTGTTTGAATGAAACCTTTGTGACGTTTATATTAAAGTTGTTATTTATATCAAAATTTTAAAAGTTTCTATATCAAGTAATATTAATCACATATATACTATTGAAGTTTAACTTTTTGTTAAAAGAATTATTACACGAGATATAGTTTTTATAAGAGGTATGTCATAGTTATTCACTTATTCCATTGATTTTCAATATAATTTATTTGGAGTATTTCGCATTCGAAACAGAGACATCCCAATGTGTGGCCTCTTTAGTATTTTATTATTAAAATTTAAATTGAGAGAATTTCGTAAAAAATGCTTTATATTATTTAGTTTTGTGCAAATATTCATGATACAATGGTCAAATTTGTTAAATAAATACATAAAATAAAATTGATTAGTAGAATTGTGAATAAAGTATACTATAATATTAGAATTATTATGATAATAAAATATAAAAATTTATTTTTGAGAAATTCGAATTTTCTAATAGCAAATATAATTACATAATGTGCATTTTATTCAAACATGAAAATAAAAGTAGTTAATTTTCTAACAAGTAATATAATTTTGTAATAGTACATTTTGTCAAATAGTAATAAATATGGTTTAAATCTATTATTAAGTATATTATTAAAAATTATAAGGGATCAATATAGCTAGCAGGCAAAATAAATTATAATGAATAAAAGACTCTTTGATTTACATAATGATTAATTATTTAAATATTGAAGCATTAAATAATTACGTGAAACTACATTTTAAAAGAAAAGCAGCATATTTTAAAACATTGTCAGGTGATTTTTTAATAGTCATGACTAACAAACTTTATTATGGATAAATCAAATATAACGTTGGGACATTAATAGTTCAACAACAATTAGTAGTACTTGTTCAGGCATCGCTATTGAAGGCAAATGAGCGAGAGTCTTGTCTTGACCCTCTTTTCTTATGATTATGGTACATAAAAATTTTAATTATATTTTTTACATTTAAAAAAAATAAATTTTACCACTCGTTATTTAAAATTTAAGTTGTTAGCAATTACATAAACTTTTGTATATTTTTATTTGTTTATAATATTCATTCTTCATTAATAAAATTCTAAATTCACTTGTTTTTGAAGGCCTTCAATTCTTCAGACGGTTCGCATTTTTTAACAATTAGTAGTACTCAGTATTTGTTTTCCAGGTTCAAATAATTAAAGGATATTATTAAGTTTGAAATTCAGAAAAGAAATGGTAAAATTGAATTTAGGGAGGCCGAGGGTAATGGTATGGGTTGAAAATATGTGCTTGTGACTAGCATGTAAATATATGTAATAAGGAAGATTCACTGTGAAGCGGCAAGCGGAGTGGAGTTGACCACCATAAGCAGACATGAGATTGATTGGTTCAATTTTTTTATGGATGATTTTGTTTTGCCGATGATGTAAAAGAACTGATCAAGTACGCCCCATTATTTAATGGAACATTGCGTATGCAGTTACATTATGATCATAAACAAGAAAGTTATACACACATGAAAGATGATGAATTGGCTGGTTTTGATGGTAGCTTTGCTTGTCTTTTGACATCTCGTGACCTAATAAATTTTACTACTTCAACTAGTAATAGTACTCAGTAGACTTGGTTTGTTTTGGACCACCACTAACAGGATATTGATTGAATTTTTCATAATAATAATAATATGTTTCCATGTATTTGGACATTCCGATTTTCGATGGCGGCGAAATTCATAGCATCACTAATACATCATATGTTCAAATACAATAATAAAAATAATGGAAGAAATCTTATTTCCCAAATTGTAGGCAAAATAAATCTTACGGAGTATCATTATTTAGAGAGATTCGAGTGATGCAATTAATAGTGGCACTCTATAATCTATATTCCCATTAAATAATGGGTGTGGGAAATGGCCCACAAATTGTTCTTCTCATGGTCTCCTCCGTAGGTTACAAGAGAATATTAGTGGATCAGTTCATCAACATAGAACATATTTGGTTCTTATCAAATCAAAAGTTTCAAGAACAACAAAAAAAAAAAGTTGAGTGAACAGGGCATTTGGTTACACACTTCTAATAGAGACAAATGAGTCAAAATAACAATCCCAAAACAAATATCACAATTAAGGGTATTGAAAGTTCCCTACTTGCCTCTAGAATCTTGAATATTTTCTCTACTGAAAAGTTCACATAATCAACATTCTTGAAAAAACAAGGAGCAAAGGATCAGGAAAAGTAGTGTAGTAAGTAGTAATGGACAAGATCTGGAGTTAAGAAACAAGAAATTTTTTGTTTTCTTACCATGTATACGAGCAAAAAGGGGATCGCAGGGCTATAGGTGGGGGGTGAAATCCTGATTGACGCACGTAGGATTGCAAGGGAAAGGGCAATCAATGTGCTTTGCAGCTTTGCGGTTGAAGTACCAATCACCAACAGCCTCTGCAATTGTCTAGTCCAAGAAGAAAATAAAATTATGACGAGATTAGAGAAAATAAAGTGTAACTTAAAACAGGCAGTCTATGAATCGCCTCAGCTAATGAGCAATTATGTTTAGCCATAATGCCTTGAGCATTCATGTATAAATAAATGCTCAAAACGATCTTTGAAAAGAACAAACTCACTTTGTTGTCAACTCTTGGAGAAGTAGGAGAATGCCATGTCTCAGCTTTCCATGTCTGGCAATGAGTGAAGCAAGAATTTACAAAAAATCCTGTTTCCTTAGTTTGCTGAAATTCTTCAACTGACTTGAGCATTGTATCTCTAAAACCTGCAAGGATAAATCTGCTAAGTCAACATAATACTCCTTCCCTTCCTAAAAGATAGCAAGTTTTGACTTTCAGTGGTTGAAATATTAAATTTTGTATCTATTTATATGGTGTATATCTGGTGAAAATATATCAATGTATAATATTTTCAACGTACATTACTAGTGGTGTGATAATTTTGATTCAAATCAAAGTTATGTGCATAAATTATGACCTCAAAGTCTGTCAATGCTTTACTTGTCACTTTTGTGCATCTTATGACTTGGTAATTGCTTCCTAAAGTTTTCTTTAATCCAAAGATAACTTCGCATTACTTGTATACAGTTCTACAAAATTATTCCAGAAATAAAACATGGTGGTAATTTGTCAAAATCTAATGGTTCAGCATAGGTATTCAATTGTCAAAAGTAAATATATGCACAAAGGTCACTTTCATGATTCCACCAAACAAGCCATATAGTAAAGCCAGATAAATATTTATCAGGATACTCTTAAGGAGTAACCTCTCACCGTGTAGAATTTCCAGCTGATTGGGGTTGCAATTATAAATATTCTGCTTGCACCTGAGCCAGCTACGTTCAGGATCTGATGAATCAGGTATCAGGACATTCTGTATCTGCAGAAGATAATTGCACAGTTAGTCAGGATATAGCAACAAATACGTAAGACTAACATGCCTGATAGTGGAGCATAAAATCAATGAACAGTACCTGCCACCAGTCATATGCTGGGTTGACAAGGAAGAGCGGAGTCTTGATGTTTTTAACAAATTCTTGAGGGAAAAAACACTGAGATGAGAAGTTGGACAAAAACAAAGTCAAACCAATGCATATGATATCTTCAATCAAAGCAACACCATACCATACCTTATGTGGCTTCACTTTTGATAGACAGTCCTTGTCTAAACTGTCGGCTACCCCCTAAAGAAAGGATTTAAGGTATCAATCTTCAGAAGATCAACAAATCTCACAGATACACAAAGAATCAAGGTCAAGTTGAAAGTATGGCATGGGTTATACTTATATGTCAAAACATCCTTATAACTGTTTACTTCTACTAGCTTGGTTCCTAAACTATTTAAGGATGGAACTTCTAGTCATTTTTCATATCAACTTTATCTTCTAAAAAAAAACCTTTGTATCATTATACTTCTACTTAATCAATTTTTTGGTTTTGTTTCTAATAATTGTCTACTGAAATAGGACTATGACATATTCTCAGTCAAGAGTCAAGCCTCAAGAGGTCAATTGAAATAGGAGTAGCTAGTATGCTTCTATGTTCCATCACACCTAATAGAAATTATCTTGCCCTTAATAGCTCATTTTCATTAAATAATACTCCACATTATTGTATAAAGGTTCTAATGATGGCCATCTAGTCACATTAGGTGCTCATCTTTCTGTGAATCAGAGAAAAACACAGCTAAAGAGAATTTCAAGAACCTGGAGGTGAACAACATCTTGATAAAAAAGTTCTATGGAGTCGCGTCCTTTTATATCTTTCCTGAAAAAAAAAATGAAGAACAGTGTAAATTCAAGTTGATGAAAGTTGAAATTGACAATGTGTAAGCACTAAAATTATAAAAAATGATAACATTCTTACATGAAGCAAATGAATCTATATCACCATATTGGTTTTAGGGGAAAAACAGACATTGAATTGTAAAATGATTGAATACACTTGACTACTGAAGAGAACCTTCTAGGACTACCCTACACAATTCACCATTTCCCATCTCAAGGATATACCGAGGTTGAAAAGGGCCTTTCACACAGATGACAAATTTCAACTACTGAAAATAGATTAGTTAACTTTTCCCTTCATAGATTAAGTTTGTTCAATCATCGAGTGGTTAAGAAGTAAACACCCGAAGGAAAAATTTGGAAGTCATTAAGAACCCTGAGCCTATCTGTCAACTATTTCATGGTGGCACGCTCTCTCAGTCCCAGTGGACCAATTTACGGGTTGTTTTAAGAAAAAAGAACCTAGAGAGAGATGAATTAACTAATGTCCTTGAAGAACAATACACATTAAGGAATAATCCCCCATCAGAAAGACATTTGACATTAGCATCCTTGGGAAAAATTTCTCGAAAATAATCACAATGTAAGAGAGTTGCCAAAGCTCCAGCTGAGCATCCAGTAAGAAGAGCCTGTGAAATTATACAGTCTATCAGTATATCCCTAAACTAAAATCATAAACTGCTGGACTGCATAATTTGTCCAGCGCCAAAGAAATAGTCAAGGCATCAACTTAGTTGAAACAATTCTAGTGAATATGCGTAAACTTTTAACACTCGTGAGCATATATGGTAAAGTAAAAGAATAAATGACCGATCAAAGGAAAACACAAAAGAAGGGGAAAGCAAAGTCAAGGATGCTCATAGAATAAAATTATAAGGTGATAGACGAAAGGGCAGAATAATGGGGAAAAAGGGGGAGAGAGTACCTGTTTTCCACGAGAAAGTCCCAGAGATGAAAGTTCATCCATTATGGCATCCCAAATAATTTGACCCCGGAAGAAGAGCTTTGTTTCATTCTGTAGTGAAAGTGAAGTGATTTGACATCAAAAGAATTACAGAAGTGCGGAAACAAATTCAACGTGGTACAAAGATAGAAGCATATAAAATTTACCTTGAATTCACTCCCTTTATGACCTGAAAAAGATGCACCATCACAATATCGTATTTTCACTTTTGTCCAGCTAAAGAAATCTGAATGTGGTCATAGCATAATATAAGTAATCAACTTTTCATCCATTTAGTAGTTAAGCATCGACTATCAGCAGATTATTAGTTCTATCAACAAGATGCAATATGCCAGAAGTTTTCTAACTTTATGATCTATACTCTTACTAGTGATAGGGAAGAAAGAAGTACTACACAGCTATCTTTACCGCTTTACCCACAATTCACCTTTAAGATCTAAATTTTGCTAAACTATGAACAAACTATCTGCTCATAGCGAGAATACGTATATGCTATAGTGTACTACACTGAGAAGAGTGATCAGTTAGACAGCTCCAATTTTGTTAAACTTCTTGCATGCATTAGTTCCATACAGGTTTTTCCTTTATAATACAAACATTCAATTGCCTAGCCTATTTAGTCCAAATCAAGGAGATAATAAAATTAAACCACAATCTGCAAATGCATTTAAATGGCATTTCTTTACCAGGATTCTGAGATGGGTCATTGCTCAAGATGCCAAAAAACTGAACTTGTTGTTCCATGTGTATAGATGAACCTAATGGCGACCTTTTCCGGGAAGAGCATGATTTCACTGTATTGCACCACCCTCCACCCTAAACGTAAAATCGGCAACCCAATAACAATTTGGTAACGAGCGAACAACTTTCCAAGATCAAAACTTTCTTCTAACTTGTTGCTTGCTAACTATTAAATGACAAAACTAAGCTATAAAAGATTGAAGTGAGAGAGGTTAAGAGAGACCAATGAGGCACCCCTCAACTTTGAAAATATATCAAATGCTAGTATTTCAAATGTACTTTAACATTAACATGATCGTTTTGATTAAAATGGAAGTTATGCATATAAACTAATGCGACAAAGTTGAACATTGAAAATCAAAGTGATGATCTTTTTTGCCACTCTCATTACTGGTTCAATTCCATCATAGGTAAAGAGCTAACCTCAACATGAAGAAGCCAATTATCATAGCCTGATCCAGAACCCCTTTGTATATGGTACCCAGGTACACTTCCATCTAAACAAACTGCATTTTCCAATCCAAATAATAAAATAAACTCAACCAATACTCAATTACTAAAAAAGATCACAACTTTATACTCCCTCCGAATCACACTAAAAGTACTTCATTAAGTATCCATGCAAATTTTCTTTTTTGTCCTTCATTAATTCATTATACTTACAAATGATAACGATAATGAAAAAATATCACTTTTGTTCAAAACAAAATATTTCGATACAATACTTTTAATCTGAACAACCATTTATATCGATACCAATAGTGTATTAATTAATGAAATGCAGGAAAAGGGCAGTTTAGACATTACAAGCTCCTTTTTGTTGAGCATTGCTGAGAAGAGTAAGAGGAACCCAATTGGACTCTAATACTTCTGAATCTATTGAATATTCCAAAGTGGTTTTATTTGGGTTGGATATGAAAAAGAGTGTGAAAATGAGAACGGTGGCAGTGGACGTTGCCACCATCAATTGGCGTCTAGAGAATCTGCGCCACCAGTTCAAGAACAAGGCTTCAAACCTCTGATTGGGCATTGAGGAGATCAAGATTGTGACCTATAGATTTCTTGATCAGCAAAGTTGACTATTGAAGTGAAACCAAAAATTATTGATCCGCTGGTCGAGCAACGGCTCCTTTATACGCTCTTATCACAAATTTCATTACCTTAAAATCACAAACTCACCTATTTTATTAACTTGATTTATTCCCTTATATTAGTTAATTGATTTATTCCCTTATATTAGTTAATTGAGGATGTTAGAATTATCATTACTTCATTTTAATTGACATTTTTTAATTTCCATATAAAATTTCTATATGAATAATCTTTTTGTTGTATTACAAAAAATTACAAGAATGTAACATTACTCTCTATACTATGTATAATCTTTTTTCCAACAAAAAACAATATAATAATATAAATTTTATATTCTCCATAATAAAGAATAAAAAATAATATATGATCAAAGTCTCGCCACGATAAACGAAAAGATCATTGTAGCTATTCAAGTATACAGAGTGAAGTGCAATACAGAGTGAAGTGTCAAGAACTCAAGATTACACTTTTAATTACAAAGTAGAGAAGTCGTGAGAGTAAATATAGCACCAAAACTTTATCTTGTTCAGTAATCACCATACAAAACTTCCGAAGCTGTTTTCGGTTCTCCCTTGTAAGAGGACAATGTTCCATAACAGCAAAAAATTCCGCAGAAAAATGGGTATTGAGGAGGCGTTTTGGAGCCATCGGACATGGAAAAACTAGACTGCATTTCATCTACCCTGTCCGAGTGTCCAACATTCTGTGTGATCTTGTAGCAGAAATCACCTAGGTTCATAAGTACCTCATCGGGCGGACGAAGTGTACATCCTTGCAGACTTGGAAAAGCTCTAATCCTCCGGATTATCTGATTACCATATGAATCTTTGCACCCCGGGCTCGTGCTTCCAAGAGAAAGGCCGGTATAAGAACATGAACAGAGTGAAGACGTTTATGATGATATAGAGTATGGCCATTAAAAGCCAACTTCTGTCATCGTGGACATGTGAGTGAAGTATCACGAAAAAGAAGGGAACTGTATAATATCTGAATTCTATCAGAGGTGCAGGAACAAGTGTTGCAGCAGTTGCAAAGCAGAAAACCAATATCCACGACTTTGTCCTATTCCTTCCTAGAAATATTAAGAAGCCAAGTTTGTCAGAGTAACTACTTTCGCAAGGGGGTAAAAAAGAAACAAAGCCATCAAGTCTACTAACCTAACAAACTTGCAATGGAGAACCATGAGTAAACATAAACAGGCACCAATAAGTACTTTGATGACCAATGCAAACTAATAACCTTTCGCCACAGATAAAATGGATAGTGTCGATTATCAGCAAGAAGATATGGATGAGCTATGCTGCAATTAGATAGAAACTGGTTCAGCATAAATAATAAAAGCATCCAATGGCTTGGAACCGAAATTACAGGTGCTTAATACTCTGTAAGTCACTAGAGACCGAGCAACGTGTTTTCAGATAATTAAGGTACAATAATTTTTTTTTTCTCTTCAGCTTGGCAATATCAAGTGATAGGTGAGGTGCAAAAAAGAAGACCACGTATCAAAAACAATGTAGTTCAGTTTACTCCATACTTAACAAAGAAAGTTAAGGTTCCTCACGTGTAAGATATAACTGAACTATAACCTGAAAAAGTGAACAGAAAGAAGGCCAGCAGTTAAAGCGGCAAACCACTGTATTACACTACGCAGCTTATTATCCCAGAATAAACGAACCATTCCCACAACTTGAGCTGGATGGAAGTGCATGGGAGCCATAAAGAGAACACAAACCACACCAAAATATAGTAACTGTGCAAAATGTGGAGAAACGGTGTGAGCTTCTTTTGCACCTGCAGGGTGCGGGAAAGTGAAATAAATTATATGGACAATCAGAAATAAGGGAATGGTTTACAAAACCCAAGAGAGCGGAGCAAAGACTATTGCAATCTCAAATCCTAATTTTATGCTCCCAGTAGAAAATAAACAAAAACGACAAATGCCACTAACAGGAGAAGGTAGGGACTAAAGGAAGCAAGCATATCCCATTTTTGAGTCCATGATGATAACATGATCTCCTTTATCTCATAAACCAATCCTGCAACATAGAAATGCACCGGAATCAAGTTTTCTAAACAAGCAAATACACACACAGACACAGAATACACAATCATATATACTCCCCTTAAAATCTAGTTCTTGTCATGGAGGTAAAAGAAATCTTTATTAAGGGGTTTGATTAATATTCTTAATATCTGCTAAAAGTTCTTTTATCAAAAACACTTTAATTAATCATGAAAAGAAAAAAGTACTTCATTAGGGATAAAGAAATTGGAAAGATCGAAGATAAAGTTGTATTGAATTAAACATATGATCACGTAAAAGGAAAAGGACAAATTTTTGCTACGTGATGAAGTAGAATAGGACTGAGGAGGAATAGAATCTAATAATAGTTTTAAATATAGAACAAGGAGTGCATGGATATATAAACGTGTTGATATTCGGCCACCAGGTCATCTAGTTTCTGCATTATCATTACTGATGTATGTCTCAACTCTCAACTTTTACTCTAATACACTACACAGTCGATACTTTGTCTAACTACTCAAATCTTTTCCTTTTTTAGATCCTTAAATATAAATGAAGACATTTGGTGGGAAATCAAGTACAAGAAGAAGATGCTATGAGAAAAAAAGCAGCCATGTAAATGATAAAAAGCTCCCCCCTTAAAGGGGGTCATATATATGGAACTACACTAAGAGACAAGAACCTGACGATGGAATTGCAGAAGAGAGAGTTTTTTGCATTCTGGAATAGTTGGGAATATCTACAGGGCCAGTGACTTTTCTCTTTCTCAACTTAGAAGCTGTGGCAGAACCATTTTTCGATATTAAACCAGCATCTGGTCTCACTGATATATCAGATACATCTAGCCGATTGAACTCCTTCGGTCGAGACAGAGTGAGATCGATAACATAGGTGCAAGCAATAAAACCCATCCATATAATATTAGTTTGACGCATCAGTACAGCCAGAGCCCCAAACTACATAAAAATAACCAAAGCACAGTTAGTCCCCTTTTCAAGAGAGAACTGAAGGCTATATTCCATATAATAATAATCTCAGTTGTAGAACTGATACCATTTTTAAGAGGCTAGAAACAAGGCAATCAATATAATTCAAACTAAAAGTCTAAAACATATATTATATGTACGATTTTCCTTAAGCTACTGAAAATTCATTTAAATCAAATAATCAATATAAAATTCATGTCCATCCACTTACCAGTGCGCTTAAATTATAATTCTTCTTCAAACCGAAGAGATATGCAGCAAGCACCGCTGTTAGTGATGCTATATCTGTATAATAAAGGAAACTAAAGAACCAGTGGAGCGGATACAGAGATAGAACTACTGCATATGATGTTGCTTTTCTTTCATGAAGACTTGGTCTCAGGAGGATGATTAACTCATAAATCAACACGCTGGAAATCACAGCCAACACACCATTTGTTGCTCGCAGAACAGATGTTGAACAAGCTTCAGAAAATGATGTAACTCCTAGCAGAGAAAAGATTCCTGGAAACAAACAAGCAACATTGGCAAGTGAAAGAAAGTACCTGCAAAATTTGTAAATCGTGCACATCAACCTTTTGTAAGAACAACACTAGATCTGATCAGAGTAATTTCTTCACACATCATGTGTTTCCAAATATTTCCTCTGATTAAAAAAGCGACGAGTTTCTTTAAATTTGTCAATATCAATCAAGTTCCAGTCCAAGGGATAAAATTACCATGGCTTCAAATGCTCAAGATCAAGTAGCGCATGCCAGCAAAAGTGCCTTAGTATTGCAAAATGAATATAACTAATAAAATTAGGCCTGCTCTTCATAGACAAACGAGGAATCTTAATGTCGCTTGTTTGTTCCCAACCATCCTTTTACAATTCAATGTCTTAAAGGAGGAGACTTTTTTTTTATCAATTCTTGAAATACTAGATAATGAATTTAGATAGAGCAAAAGAAAAAGGCAATGTACCCTCAACGCCTTTATGAATAACCATTAGAAACACAAAGCGGAAGTGTATCGATTTGTCCATAATCCATTCAAGTATTACAAAATAAAATGAAAACATAAACATATGAACTAACAAACCAAACCAACCCAACCCGAACCTTATCTCACTAACTAGAGTCCACTATATGAATAGGACATCTCCATTCAACTCTACGTTTGATCATCTCTTCCGTTAAACCCAAACATGTGAACTAACTAATGCAAATACATAAAAATCAAGTTTTCAGAACACTTACAAGCCTGGAGGAGTAGTGATCATAGGATCCCAACTACTAAAATCCCCTTTACAATATTTCTGTGCTTGAGGTATATGAAATATCTCATCCTGCATTCATCCATTCATCAAAAATCACAAAAATATATCAAGATTCAATTTTTTTTGGTGGTTTTTACCAAAAAAAAATCAATCTTTTTAATACCCAAAAAAAGAAAACGAGATTTAAAATGAAAAATAGTTATACCATGTAAGGATCAGGCACGATTTGATTGACTATTATTGATATTGGTATTACCCATGAGCTTACAATTAGAGCTACTGTTTTTCTCCCCATTTTGTGGTGGTGGTTGGTTGATTGCGCCACCACTTTGGTCAAACTTTGATAATGAAACACGGTGGAGATTGTCGCCGTTGACTCTGCATGCTCCGATCAGTTTGGGGGGTATAGAATTTGATAGTTCAGGGAAGTTTGATAATTGTGCGGGTTTCGAGTTGAGTATCGGTTTATTATGACTTTATTTTTAGCTCGATATTTTGTGAGTCGAGTATCGGGTCGAGTTAGTTTGGATAGAGAAGTTCCGCATGAAATTTCACGAGAACTAAACCGACTCGATAATCACCTAAAAGCATACTCGGAGTATTTGAGATATATGATTCTATATATCTTATGCTCCGGGTTTAATTAATTGATATTTTGGAATTGCGTGTCAATCTTTGTCATGCGTTATTTTTTATTTTTCCCAATTCAAAAATAAGAGTGATATCATTAAATTTGTTTTTAGAAAATATTTTCGTAAATATTATTTTTTTGTAATTTTTCTAATTTATATAAAAAGTAATTAATAATTAAAGTTGTGTTTCGAAAAGTGAGAAAATCAATTAATTTAAAATGGAGGTAGTAGATCAAATTGGAAACAATTGGGGTTTAATAGAATGTGTTTGTTCGGATCCAATCTCCCTAAGTAGGAATCTATGATCAATGGACAATCATCTCTTTCAAATAAAACCAAATCTCTTATTTTTTGTTAAGTAATAGTTCAACTACATATATTTAAATGATAAATATGTAGAATAAAATTTGAACTAATAATTCACGTTTAGTTGAGAGTGAGTACCCAATCTGAGTTCTTCATGAAAAAAAATAAGGCAAATGAGCAATTCTGTTCGCGTTTTAAAAAAATCAGGTTAGATGTTTCCTTTCGGACCGGCATTCGATCATTGGTGTTTAAAAGTCGATATTGATAATCTTAGTCGATTTCCACCGGATTAATTTAAGTTACTGTCGATTTTTTTTAAATTATCGAGGTAATTGAAATCATGTGCTTGTTCTCGGTATAAAACCCCAAACTCTTGTTATTTCTGTAAAAACTTCCCATGCTTTCTTATACTCACTCGCGAGCACGACTCTTCTTACCTCATAGAACAACGACCCTTTCACTTCATGCGATGAAGATAAGTAGATGTAGAGTAATAATATTTCAATCATTTCGCCTCAGCGCGTTGTTTAACAAAAAATTTGTGGAGTGGTATGGACATTAATTAGAGGAATAATGGTCACAATAGCTCAAATTTATAAAAGAAGATCGATAGTCTTAGCCTTGAGGCTGAAAGTCAATCCCGAGCTTAGGATCGTGTGAACATCATGTACTCCAGTATTTCTTTATAAATACTCGTCATGTCATGTCTTTTAATCTTTGAACTAATAAGCTACACGGATTCGTTAGCTCTTAACTCAGTATTCCAATTTAGGCATGCGAATTAATTTGATCGACTTGATTAAATTAATTGAAATCATTGACCTGGTTTAAATCAGATTAACCATGGAAAGACAAACTTTCTGACCGGAGATGATCGACAAGTGCAAAAGGCGGCCTTATGACAACCTCGGGGACATTTAAAGCGGAATGAGGCAATTTGATCGAAGGATTGGGAGGCTGGCATAGGATAAGTCCGGATCGCGTAGAAAAAGTAGATGAATGAAGCGTTTATCTGCAACTGAGACAGAAAAGGTTGCTTTCGCCCAAGGTGGCCTGTAAACTATTATATTAGGCTTAATTTTTTTTTTTTTTTTTTGCCCCCTAAATTGTTCGTTAGTTTCAAATTGCCCAATATCTTATTATGATTGAATTCTTACTTATCTTCTGCTTTGTTTGAATTCATACCGAATGCATTGTGACGAAAAAACCTGTTGAGAGAGCGATTTGGAAACAAAGTATGAGAATATAGGGGCAATTGCAATCATAATAGTATTGGGGGGGCAATTTGAAAGCATAGTGATAGGGACAATTTGGAAACTAACTAAAATAGTTTGAGGCAAAAGAAATTAAGCCTTAATCTTATGAATTTTTATGATTCTTTGTAGGAGTAGTAGCGCAATTTAGGTAGGCGTCTTATATATGCGTAGATCATCGTCCAGTTCATTTTTTAACTTTATTGCTTCAGTAGCTGCGGTAAGGTAATATATAGTACCGGGAGTAACATTTTGATAGATGAAATGTTAATGCGTTGTCTTGATGTGATAACGGATTGACTATATTAAAGTATTTTAAGCGAATGATTATTCGAGCGTTCTGAAATAGAATGTTTATTACGTTGAAAAAATGTGTTAATCGATTCGATCGATCACAGTGCTTTTTCATTGGGAAGTTCTTGGATTCGTGAAAGCCTTGATCGGAGTTTTAAATAATATAGGGGGTTAGGTCACGTTGCAGGTGAGATAAGCTGATAAGTGATGTAGATTAATATATATGGTATTCATTGTTATTTGCCGATAAAGGCACAATTTTAGGCCAGAATTATGTGAAACAGTAGGTGATGATGTTTATTAATTAATCTTAAGGCTTAGGCTTCCTTTTGCCCCTAAACTATTCGTTAGTTTTAATTACCTCCTAATACTATTGGTTTAATTGCACTATCTTATTATGATTACGAGAATTAACTATCTATAGCTTTGTTTCGTGCCCTTGAAAATGGGTTTTTTGGCGAAGTATGATTTAGGGGGCGTTGAAAAAATCTGTCATGTATTAAGAAAACGATAATATATCTAGTTGGTAAAAAGAAATTAAGCCTTTATATTGTGATTGGTTGACAGGAAGAATTTAAAATGAAACTAACTTGAACACATTTGAAATGAAATTGAACATATTTAAAAATGGAAATGAAGCTTATAGGGGTTGTTTAAATAGGAGGTGTTCATCTCTTACACAACCTGCTACTCGACAATTTAGCACTTTCAAGTTCTGAATCTTCATTGGAGTTAGCTTTTTAGAGGCTTACTTGGGTAAAAAAGATAAAATCTTTTTCCATTGAATTGAACCACCAAGGTTTTAGCTCTGCAATTTGCAGAAATGGAAATCTTTCTGTGGCATTCACATGAGGTTTAGGGGAGGGGGGCAGTGGCGAAGATGACGGAGGTCCTGACGGGCTCTGACAAGAAGGGGGCGGGGGTTACCATGATATGGTAAAATATACCCATTACTTTTTATATTTTACAATTGCGCAAATGCAATTGTAAAGTATGTTTAATGTACGGATAAATTCTTCCTTCAAGCTTTTTTTAGTCAAACTAACAGTGAAATTGTATGGAAGTAGTAGATTGGGTGATTTTTTAAATATCATTGATCGAATGTGGTCAGTGCAGTGGTGATCACTTGAATTTTTTAAAACGTAAGTAATGTCAGATTTGCAGAAAAATATATTGTAGGCTACTTAGCGTTGTTTTGATTTATCGCCTTACGAATTAACATAAATGTTCTTGGGCAAAAAAATTATGCTTCGTACGACTATATATGTTCATATTTAACACATTGCGCCCTTCTTGAATAGTTGTGTGACTACATTAAGCCGGCAGTCCCCGATTTTACGTTTAGAATTCAGAGGAAGACGAAATTTATACCTCAAGCCAAGTACTCTTGCAAGCTAACAAGATATGTGTGCTAAAATTTCCCCCGATTTCGATTGGGATTCGTATCCTCTGAAACTTTTATTTACCGATTGAAAGTTGGTGGATTAGGTGGATCGAATTTCTTTTGCCATCTTGTATGTTAATTAGAACATGGTATTTCTAGTTTCTTTATTGTATTAACTCAGGTCACCAAAGATTATTCGTTTGGCATTTGAAACTTTTAATAATTAAATTTTGACCATAAATTTTTTTTTGTGTTATATAATATTTGATAAAAATACATATCGATGGAAAAAATTTAAAATGTACTTTATTAATATATTTTTTATAAAATATTATAAAACATGAAATAAAAGTATCTAAACTCAAGTTATTTATATATTAAAAAGATCAAAGAATTTTAAAAATGTGATAATACTTTTAAAAAGAGATATATTCTTGTTAGTGGTACAATATAAAAAAAACATGATACATGCCAACCAAGGACACATCATCTAATGAAATAATTTATGAGGCCTTTTGTCATTTCACATCCAAAATAAATTTAATGCTACGAGTAGCAATTTTAAAATTCACCAAATAATAATGTCTCATAACGTGAGGAGGACTAACAAGTAAAGTAATGAATGTCAAATACTACTTAACGACCAATCACCCTTCTTTTCTCCTTTTCGCTTATCCAGCCGTTGTTATTGCACCTTTTTTTTGTGTGTGCTTCTAACATCTTAGGAACTCAGAAAAAAAAAATCCAAATTCCCCCTCTTTTTTTACCAAATTAATATAGCAATTTTAGCATGTTAAAATCCTTAAACAATTAAGAAATTTAAGTTGCATGCATTCTTGATCTTGTTCACATTGTATCTGTTGTGATCAATGTGATACAATGGAGCACAAAAGAACATTAACCATGTCCTGGGATGGTCTAGGGGAAGAAGATGACGATGATTTCTTCGAGTCCAGGGACCGGCTTTCGACTGTGCGATTTTCGACTGTCAATCCCGGGGACTTTTTATCCACAGCAGACTCAGATGATGAAGTATTTGAGGATGGTCGTCTCTCATTTGTTTCAACGATTCCTTCGACACCGGTCCGAAAAATTTATCCCAATAGCCCCCATGAAGCAGCTTCACCTTCTCCAAAATTCAATCACCTGGTAAACTATGATATGTGGATGTCTGATCCAGGAGACATTAACGAACGACGCAAGCGTCTCCTTCAAGGGATGGGGTTGACAAGCAGTAAGGAGCTTTCCAAACTAGCTAGTGCAAAGTTTGTTAGAACCATCTCAACAAAAATTGATCAGCCAGCTCAAGATTCTTCCAAATCTGATGATCATGGATCACAGGAATCGTTGTCCTCAAAAGAGGAATTGCAATCAGTTACAACACAGATTGTGCTTGTTAGATCTAGATCAGATGCTGATATATTGCCATTTGCTGTTGATACAAAGAAGAGGAAGGAAGAAATGATAGGGGCTGTTTCGAAACAACGTCTCACGAGAACATCAACAGTGTTGATGACTCATAGCCCTGGATTTTGCCATCTTGTAAATGCTGTCAATTTATCACCAAATAGATCTACAAGGAATAGATCTTCCTCACATGCGAATAATGGAATGTTCGAATCCACGTTGTCTAAAAATGGGATCGGTTCATTTTTTCTGATCAAGAATCTCGACACTGGGAAGGAGTTTGTTGTTAAAGAATACAATGAACTCAGTGATTTACAGACAGGAAAGCAACTAACTATGGATGAATTCGAGAAATCTGTCGGATATTCCCCTGTAGTTAGAGAATTGATGCACAGGGAAAATGTATCAAAAAATAATGAAGATGGTAAAAAAACTAATGGAAGTTCATATTTGTCCAAGAGTTTAAGGGACAGCAAGAGGATGGGGGCAGCTCTGTTGAAGAATCTGACTCATTCAATGAGCGGATTAATAGCAGAAAAAGAGAGGGATACCCCAATATCACCAAGGGACCGAAAACCCAACAAGAATCCATCAAAATGGATAAGAGTTCGGCATTATGGCAGATCATATAAGGAATTCACTGCTATGTATAAGTCACAGGAGATTCAGGCTCATGAAGGCTCGATTTGGACAATCAAATTTAGCCCGGATTCAAATTATCTAGCAACTGCAGGGGAAGATAAGGTCATCCATGTTTGGGAAGTTCAAGAATGTGAAGTTATGACTGCCAGACCGATACCAGATGATCTTAACTCAAACCGTGGAACATCAGTCCATTCAACGACTGGTGACTCTACGTGTCCCTCACCAGTGAATCCAATGGCAAGGATCAATTCATATCGACCTCCCCTGGCAGAGATTCCACCCTTGTCATCGAGAAAAAAGGGAAAGACCAACAAGAAGAAAGGAAACACGATTCCGGATTATGTCAATGTGCCAGAAACTGTCTTTTCTCTTTCAGAAAATCCAGTTTGTACTTTTAAAGGTCATCTGGAGGATGTTTTGGACTTGTCCTGGTCAAGTACACAGGTTAGCTCATCTTTCTATCTCAATTTGCAAATATAATTATCATCAAAAGACAATAATGTTTTTTACGAAGTTCTTCAACGTACTGTAATAGCTTCTCACATCTTTCAATGAACATTCCAAAAATGCATAGTGCAGCTATTGCTTTCATCCTCAATGGACAAGACAGTCAGGCTCTGGGACATGCAGACTAAAAGCTGTCTTAAAATGTTTGCGCACAATGACTACGGTAAGATGATGCCAGATCTTAATGACAACAACTACTACTACTACTACTCTTGAATCAATCGAGTCTTGAGTCTCGATTTTAGGACTAATCTGACAAAAAAAATGTATGCTTTGACAGTCACTTGCATTCATTTTAACCCGGTGGACGATGATTATTTCATTAGTGGATCATTAGATGGAAAGATACGCATTTGGAACGTACCAAACAGGCAAGTCGTTGATTGGATGGACCTTCATGAAATGGTGACTGCTGCTCACTATACCCCTGATGGTCAGGTAATTCAGAAATGGAATTATTTTAAGTCATGACTACACTCCTGAAGATAACAGATAATAAATGCATGTATACATGAATTGATTTCGATTATTACCTCGTTGAAGGGTGCCATAATTGGTTCACACAAAGGAAGCTGTCGACAATATACAATTTCTGGTATGAACCAGTTTTGCCATTTATCCATTCCTCCTGAAATATTTCATCCAATAAAAAGTGACTCAAAATTTTATTATTGTAACTGTGAACTAGATTCCAAATTAGAGTATAAAGATCTTATTGAAGTCCAAACCAAGAAGTCTCAAGCTAAGAAGAAAATAACTGGTTTCGAGGTAAACTTACTGTAGCTTCGGCTATTATTAAGATTCAATCTCCTTTTCTGAAACTAAATATACCCTTGGATACTATTGCAGTTCTCAAAATCAAATCAAGATGAAGTGCTCATTACATCTGCTGATTCAAGAATTCGGATTTTAGATGGATCAGATTTAATCCATAAATTCAGAGGTACTCCAAGTGACATTTATACCCAAAGAAAAATACCCCGTGTTTCACCCCATATTTAGTAAACGTGTTTCTTAATTCAGGATTCCGAAACACAAGCAGTCAAATATCTGCCTCATTCAGCCCGGATGGGAAATATGTGATGAGTGCAAGTGAAGATTCTCAAGTCTACATCTGGAAGCGTGAAGAGCCGCGAAATACAGGAACAGCAAAAGGCAAGACAATGATCAGCTGCTACTCTTATGAGCACTTCCAATGTAAAGATGTCTCTGTTGCAGTCCCATGGCCCGGTAGTATAAAAAATGACCCACCAATTGTAGAAATCCATTCCAAAAAATATCATTCAAAGCGATCATCTCACCCACCACCATACCCAACTACTAGTGGTGGCTCTCCAAACCGCGAAGAGAACAACATTACTTCTTCAGTTGCAAGTAACAGAAAACACCTCCCTCCTCTTGCTAGAAGGGATAGTGGTCTAGAAAGGAGTAGAAGTTGTCAAGAGGATGAAATTTCTCAATCCTCTCATATGGACGATGCGATTATGTATTTAGGAAGTAGCGAGGGTGAGGGTGATTCGTTCGTTTCAGCATGTTCTTCATCAGTTCGGTCTGCTGATTCGTCTTCCTTTTCTGCTTCCGGTTCCTCTCCACCTCCAACTTCATCCTCCTCTTGGTCTATTTTTGATAATAGTGGCAACACCAGTAATACTATCCAAGCAACAGCATGGGGCAGTGTAATTGTTACAGCAAGTTTAGGGGGTGAAATCAGGGTGTATCAAAACTTTGGGCTGCCTCTAAAAGTAACTGGTCTGTTTAGAGATCTCACTTAGTCAACATGTAATATATGCACAAGTGTATAACTATAGTTTTGACAAGCAAATTGCTAAAGCAACAGAAAAATTGTTGACCTTAGTTGCATATTTTTTTGTAAATGAATCAGTTTTTGAAGTTCAGTTAGATGGATTACATGGGATAAGAAGTTAAGGGAGAGCTATATTCATAATTTGATTGCATAACAGTAGATATACATTTGAAGAAAACAGCTATGTTGATATTTTCTGGACTGGTTTGTGAAAGTCTGATCAGTGAGATACTTGGTAAAAAATCATAACATGCCATAAGATTAAAAAATCAACAAGACTATAACTAAACTATCAAACCACTTAACCACTACACCAATCCGAACTCAAAACAATTGCAACGATTCTTTCCCCTTAAACAGCAGTCCGTAGTTAACATCTCTTCCACCAAGAGAAAAATGGAACGTTTTACAAGAGAATGCATTTTTCAAATGAGAAATAAGTAAACTTGGAATCTTGTAGTTGATCTAGTTTAGTTGGATGCTTTTACATCTCAAATATGACAAAATAGGTAAAAATTCAGGCAAACGATACTAAATAACTACTTGTGTAAATCAAAGCCTCGGTCAACGACTTACTAAGATCATGCTAAGAGAAGACTATTTTTGTAGCAATGTTTCTATATGGAAAGGAGATATTATAAGAAGGGGACATAACTAAGAAAAAAAATAGAGGGATAACTTACTTTGCTGAGGAGTCAATTTGTTCAGTTGCTCACTGAATGTTAAAAGTCCTTATTTATTGGAACAGATTATTTGCTATGCATTTTAGCCAACCAGTTGACAGACATGGAAATACTCCTGACCAAAGAAATCTCCATCTCTCATGTGTCTTTTCTTGGCCTATATCTTCTCTTCCGCACAATCATAGACAGATTCCTTCTCTACTCTAGAAATTTTAATCAATTTTTTTTTTGTTCTAACATTGCATTTCGACATCCTCTTTCTGAAAAAAGGCACCCACACTGCACATTGGAAAAATAAGAATCGTATGTGCTAGTGCGTGCCTGTGTTAATTGGTAATTACAATGTACCAAAGAAGAGATGCATTCATGTTGCTTGGATTGTTAATTTGTATCACACTTCTTACCGAGGCCATCGTTGAGGGAAATGTCGTTTTCAATGTTCAACACAAATTTGGTGGTCTCAGGAGGGCCACATTAGGTGACCTGAAGGCCCATGACATGCTCCGTCATGGTAGATCTCTTGCCAGCGTTGATATGCCCGTTGGTGGTGATGCTAAATTCACCGCGGCTGGGCTTTATTACACCCAAATGGCAATTGGTACACCAACAAAAGACTTCCATCTTCAAATAGACACAGGAAGCAACCTTATGTGGGTAAATTCTGCTGGTTGTGAAGAATGTCCAAAGAAAAGTCAGCTTGGCTTCGACCATGCATTCTTCGACGAGAAAGCCTCCTCCACATCGAAACCAGTTACCTGTGATCAACAATTTTGTGCTATAGCTCACAATGGTCCATACGCTAATTGCACCCCTAATGCGGCCTGCGAATACGTAACTACTTATGCTGATGGGAGTCAGATAGGAGGGTACTTTGTCAAAGACAGCATCAGATTTGATCAACTTTCTGCTGACTTCAAAACGAAATCATTGGTTGCAAACATATCATTTGGATGCTCATCCAAAAAAGGTAAAAGTGCAGAAACATCTACCGACTCAGTTGATGGAATAATTGGATTCGGACAAGATAACTCATCAGTTATTTCCCAGCTTTCCATGTCAACCAAGATCAGTAAGGTATTTTCACATTGTTTCGATGGCAAAAATGGCGGTGGTATCTTTGCCATAGGTGACGTTTCAGACCCAGCAGTGAAAAACATGTCTGCATTAGTCCCTAACACACCACATTACACAATTACAATGATGACAATAAATGTGGGTGGAAAAGAATTTGAGCTAAACAAAGGCTTTTTCGGGATTGGAGCTGGTATAGACACTGTGATCGACTCTGGTGCAACCTTAGCATTCTTCCCTGAAGCCATCTACAAAGAGTTGATAGAAAAAATAATGGATGCCCACGATGACGTGAAAACATACACATATGAGCAACAATTCACATGCTTTCCATACAAGGGCGATGTGAGCAAAGATTTCCCACTTGTAACCTTCAACTTCGAGGATTCACTAACTATCAAGGTTTACGCTAGTGAATATCTCATCCAAATAAAGAATGGGGACTGGTGTCTTGGTTGGCAGATGAACAACATGAAGCCAAACAATGAGGGAGATACCATTTTGTTGGGTGATCTTGCATTGGCAAACAAGTTGGTTACCTACAATCTTGAAAAACAAGCTATTGGAGTAACTGAACATGATTGCACTGAAGGCATTAAGATTAAGGATGTTGAAACAGGGGCTGGATATGAACTTAAGGGTGCTAATATTTCTCCCCCCTCTTCATCAGCCAGCAAGCAACATGGGTTGAATCTTGTAGTAACATTATCTTTCATTATCTCTGCTATGCTCTACCATTTCACAGTTTGATAGCTGACCTGCTTAATGCATACATCAAGCTAAGGGCCAGGAAAAAAGCACTTAAGGCCATTAATTGTAAAACTGCAAATATTTATAAAATAAGGTATTTAATTATATTTTGTGTAAACTTTACTTGATTCAGTTTTGTTAGAATTAAGGGCAAGTCATTTTCTCCTCTTTTGCTAACTAATAAAATTACATTCATTTAGTAGTTTGCATTACCAACATACTCCGTTATACAATAAATTCAAAGTTTATCATTGGTAATACTTGATTCTGTTTTATAGATTTCTATCTGAAATCATACTCAGACATGCACAAGAACTCGACATATAAACAAGAAATGGATATATGATTTCAGGGATTAACATTAAGAAAAAGAGCTATTTATTTATTGAAGTGGGAAGCGTCAAGTAAAATTTCAATCTCCTTTCCCTTCTTAGATACCAACAAAGAAGAGAACATACATAACAAACAGGAGTACAATTCTTTTAATAATATGAATCAATAGAGGATGCTAATCCATCCAAACAATTTGTGTATCCATATGGTTTGCACTTAATGAGTCTTTTCCTTCCCGATTGCAAGTGCTTTTGTCAAATGCGAATATTTACCTGCCTATTCGAGCAACTCATTGGATTCTTGATGATGGAAAGAGGTTTCATAATCAGGGAGCTTCTATTTATGTTCCAGTTCAGTAGACTGTTTCTTGAAATTGTAACCTTGCAACTTAGGGCTTATCGATCCATTTTTTATAAGCTTAGACTTTATCTTCAGCAGCAACCTTCCCAGAACTGCGGCCTCCAATTCTTCCAAATGATCCTAAAGACGATGTTCCCTTGAGGCTGCTACTTCCTTCAGAAAGATTAAAGGACTGTCTAGATATTCTTGGCTTTGATGGACTCAGGTCCACCTCTAAATCATTCTTGGTTTCAATCTTGGCAACGGTTAACTGAATAATGCTACTTCGGCAAAATGGGCAAACTGGTGTATTGAGACAATTACTTGAGGCACTCGGTCTGTTGTGGCAACACAAAGCTAATGTACAATGTGCGCACATGCGATGGCCACAATTCTGAACTTCTATTGTACTAACATGCTCCAAGCAGATGCAGCAGATTTCTGCATCATCAGCCTGTTTGACAAGCATTTAGGAAAATAAATGCTTTAGCGTGTTTAAACTTTTAAGGCCGCGTGCATAGGAAGGAAATCTGGAAGAGAACTATGACGTATTATGAATTTTAAGATCACTCTCACAAGAAAGCATCAAGGGAAAATTAGAATGATGATGTTGATTTCATCGCATTGATTTCCGCTCAAAACATTGCAAAACAAATAACATCATTATCCACTGAACTTGACGAACACTAAACATGAATAATATACCACACGATGTTGAAAATATATATGTCCTTAGAAATGTATCAAGAATTCCAGATTGATATTTTTCGCTAATTAAATTATACTCCGCAGTTTATGATTCAACATATAAAGACCTAATGTAAACCTATTGCTAGTATCAAAGCTGCAATTGACAAGGGATATAGCATGCACAAGGAGTAATACATGGATTGAAGACTTGAAAATAATTTTTAGTTACCTCATCATCCATAAACTCAGGATGATCAGAATGAGAAGGAGAAGGAATTGGGCAGGCCGCCTCTTTCAAAATAGCCTTTTCTCTCTGCTTATTGGCATCAATAAGGGCCTCCTCTAGTAGTGCTTTAGCTTCAGCATTAAGTTCACTGATGAATTTCAATGGTGATGGCCAAATCAAAGGTTCAGGAGATGAAGGATTCAATAAAGCTGCACATGCCTTGTGCTTGTGCTTCAGTGCTATCAAGTATGGTATTCTCCTACAAGTCCAATTTGTTTACATTAGCAGCAGAACCCTGAAACACAGACTCTTAATACAAAACAAATACTTTCTGTTAAGGCATACACCAGAAGGCTACAAACACTCACCCTTTAGAATCTCGATGCAGCCGATCTGCACCCCAAGCAAGCAATTCTCTAACGCAGTCCAACGAATCACCTTGGGCTGCCAAATGAAGGGGTGTAGTCCCTGGATATCTGAAAATGGACTGACTAGATTCAGATAAAACACCATTTTTCTGAAATTAAGCATCAATTTGGTCTGGTCAGTACCGAAATCCACCAGTCATTGCACCTGCAAGAGCCCCATTACTCAAGAGAAGCCGCACACAATCTGGCTGCCCTTGTCGTGCAGCTAAATGCAATGGTGTTGCACCACTTCCATCCCTAATGTTCACAAATCTCGCAAATCCCCTGCTCCAATTTGAACTATAAGATTAGCAGGATGCCAAATTCAAACAATCACTAGCAAAATGTTCAATAAGCTATGTGAGAGTTACCAAGACTGTGCAACCGGAGTAGAACTAGCAGCAGATAGAATGGATTGTAGGCATTCAGAATGACCATAATAAGCCGCATAATGCAAACAGGTCCTTCCATGTAATGAATCAAACATCAAAATCTAGCAAAGCAGAATCCACCATCAACCTATTCATTAATATTTCATCAAGAATGCTGGAAAAAAGTTAAAAGAAAGTAGACTCCGATACATATAGCTGTTAACATAAAACATCAGCTGAAAAGGTCATTATACATTAGCTCCCGCTTCAATTAGCCTCTCCACAGAGGCAATCTTCCCATTCATTGCAGCCATCATCAATGGGGTCTAAACCAATCACAAAGGATAAAGATCAATGCACCTTAGACAAAACAGTGATGAAAAAAGCAAGAAATTACAAAAAAAATGCGATCTTTTAACAACCCATGTTAAAAAACAGAAGAAACCACAAAAATTTACAACAAAATAAGCATTCTTGATTGCTCTAAGCCTCTAACTACAATATGGTACCTGCTTATGGCGATTCAATACATCTGGTTGAACACGACTATCAAGAAGCATATCAAGCACCTACACAAACAAATGCATGTCACACAATACACTAACCAACAAGTTCGGATATTTTTTTACACCTTACATATTATGTTACACTCCATTAATATCACGTCACTTGTCTTATCTTTTATTTTTAAATTAACTTCCAATTAACTTCCAACCAACACGCCACAATATCAACGTAGCCTAACAACTAACGAGACATGTTACATAATTTAACATACGATTTAATCCGCAAACTGATCAATGATCAACAAGAAACATATAATAAAAAAGGGTACCTGGATCTTGCCATTGGAAGCAGCAAGATGCAATGCAGACATCTTCACACAATAACTTCTCTGTGTCAAAATGTTGGGGTGTTCATCAACCAAAGCTTCAACTATTTCCAACTCTCCATTTTGCACTGCATTCAACAAAAGCTCTTGTTCATGAGATGGTGTTGAACAGCTTAGCTTCTGCCCTGGAGAGTGGAGAAGAGGAGAGGGGGAGGGGGAGGTATGGGGAGAGTAGTAGCCTACTAGGGATGAGTGAAGAATATATGAGGGGACAAAGCTAATCTAAAAGTACGTAATAGTATTAATTATTATGAAATTAAAAATTATTCAAAAATTATATTGAAAATATAAAATAAGAATTAATTTAAATAATATTATTGGTTAGTGGTTTAGTTTAAGAGAAAAATAGTTAAAAAATATTAAAAATGTAAAAATTCTATTTATTATACTAAAATGATAATTATAAAAAATTTGATTAAAATAACAATTATAAAAAAATGAAGGAAGTATTGATCTTTTGATACTCAAAGTGGGCCTATTGCATTTTGGGATTTGGAAAATGGACCCCTATAAAATGTACGACCCGCCGGAATTTTTGGGAACCTGTTTGGTGCTTTTTCGGTGATAATTTGAACAATTTCATTTATTTATGTACCTAATTTTTATGGATGCACAAATTTCCATAAGACATGAAAATACAAGACATTTTTTCCCCCTTTTTTTCCTTAATGCATGAATAGTATGTTTGTTTGATGTATAACATCAAAAATTTATCAAAAAATAATTAAATCGATAAGCATTAATTAATCAAATTAATTAAAGCCGCCGAAACCACTAAAAACGTCATCGCAGCTGGGACAGTGCTTCCGACAAACCCCAAATCAAAATTTAACCAACAAGCTCCTGAATCAAGCCCTAATCAATCAAGAAAATAATTTTATTTTACATTACTGCAATTTCTAAAGTTGAACTCGAAATTGTGGCTCCTCGAGAGAAATTTCGCATTAAATGTCAATTAAAATTTATTTATTGGATTAAAATCGTCGATGACGCTCCGGCACACATTATAAATCGTTAATTTTAAAACTACGAGATTTAAATGAAGATCTACAAGTTACGTTGCTTCAAAAATCGCCACAACACTGCTACAGTCCAAAAATCAAGACTCCGTGGCTGGTGGTGTCCGCAAAATCAAGGCCCAAAAGATCCGGCGTCAATACGAAATATTTCGACCTGTAAAAGAACACGAACCTTCTTTTCATGAGGGCGCCAAAAAGGTTTACTTGAGGAAAGCATTTCTAAATTATTCGACTCGGCCCGTGACCTCGCCTCAAAATTAACCACAAGACGCGATCCACCTAAATCAAACGCCAATCAAAAGTAAGCATCTCTGTGCCCGTAAAACTATAAATACCCCCTCCCCCCATTTGACCTAAAAAGGACAATAATCAACACATTCATTCAATTCCAAAAACCAAAAACATACAAAACTCCCGAAAATACGTAGAACGATTCAAATTTCTCTAAGCTTAAATTCCAGCCACCAAGAAAACACCACGCTGGTGGCCGGGAAAACACCTCCACGCACAAGACAATCCAATAATCCTTCAAGCCAGTTGAAAATCGATTTAAAATCTCGACGAAAGTTCAAGAACGCCTGAATATTCAGATTAAGCTCACGTACCTCCGATTATTCAAAACTCGATTTAACATACGATAAACTTACGTTGATCTATCAAATCCCAGACATCTAAAATTTATCACAAAATAATTAAATTGATTAAGACGACCAATCAATGACTGAGGTCGAGCTACTAAAAAATGCTCACATGTCTTATCGCGTTTCCTCGATCAAACCCCTAAATTCAAATCAAACCCTGAAGAACGTGAAATAGCTCCTCGAAATCACTGCCCCGAATTAATCAAGTAAAAAAATAAGGGTTTCTAAGCACACTTATCACCCTAAAATTGACTGAAATAGGTTCACGCAGAAAACAAAATTTCTCACATTAAATGTCAATTAAAATTAGGGTCAAAACCCTTAATTTTATCATTAAAATCGCCAAATTAAATTTTCATGCCACGCTACTAAAATTTAAAAAATCTAAAAATCAATGGGTTCAAATGGCATCTACAAATTGCGGTTCAAAATCGCGATAAGCTTACGTATTCAAAATCAACACCTGTCGTTGCAGGCCAAAATCGCGCTCCGGTGTCCTGCCAATACGAAAATACTTTCACCTGTAGTTAATCCTGAACCATCTTTTATCTCAAAATAGTACTCCAAAAAAGATTACTTGGCTACCAAGTACTCCTAAATCTCCGACTTCATCTGCATTCGCCAAAATTCAATCCACAAGACGTTGGGATCCACCTAAAATCAACCTACTAATCGACTCTCAAAGATTTGAGGCCCATAAACCTATAAATACCTCCCATTTGGCCGGAAATTATAAATCAATAATTCCACAACATTCCACCACCAAAAAACACACAAAACCCCGAGTAAAATATGTAGAATTCATCTCGAAATTTCTAAGTTAAATCTTTTAAAGTCGCTAAGAAACACCACGCGACAATGAAAAGACCCCTGACGTACAAAATAAGCGGCTGAATCAAGGATTATTGCACAAACGCAATAACTTCTTCAAGTTCAAGCAAAATCTAATGAATTTCGACGAAGCGCTCGCAACGCTCGAATATTCGCGGATGTTTTACGTGAAATTTCGGACATTAAAAAAAACTCGATGAACACTTGATACATTTCTAGTTTGATTCATCAAACTTGTGATATAGAAATAAATCGGAAGGCTCACCCTTATAACATTCTGCGCAGAACACGCTGGGCGCCTACGTTCAGTTGATCAAGATCATCAATAAAGGCCGTGAACGCTCCACCTTCATATCGACTGGCTGCTCCATGCTAAATGCCCTAAGGCCAGAAGGTTTGCTGGGTATTACTTCCAAGCTAAATTAAGTCCCAAAGGAGGCTAAATCGGTTTCAAAGTCTCACTTACAAAGAACACGCTTCCCAAGGTCATTAGAAGACAAAGTTGTGCTAGTTGAATGAGTCGTCTCAACACTGGGCTATCATTCCATACCTCTGCTCTGAGTTTTATCCCAAGCCAAGTTGGGTCATATCAAGACTAAGCTTCCATCAAAAAGACAAGTCGCACTTTCGCCCACATACCCCATCACAAAAGCGAAACACCAATTTCAAAGTCCTATCAATTATACTATCAAGCCACGTAAGTCTCCACCAAGAAGCATTCAAAGCAAAGCCCACACAACAAACGCTTCTAGTAAGTCCACCAAGTCTCAAGCAGACTCCGAGACGTTCATTCACCCAACACGAACATACGCCATTAGCGCCCCGACGACCATATCCAAAGCCTGCAGATCTGCGGTCGCTCCATCAGCATTGTGAGAGATCTATCCGTACCGCCCCCTGCCTTTTATCCAAATTCAAGTCAAATCAATCAACTGCCAAGATCAAATCAAATCAAATCAAATCGCTCAAACAAGCCTCTATCAACATCAAATTGCTCAAGCCAAGCAGTGCTCCAGACATCTCACAAATCAAGAACGCAGTGATTCATACTGTGGACTGATTTGATGAAACCCCGCACCGAGGAATCTCCCTACACAGCTTTATTTCAGACCTCATCATAAATAATAAAAATTCTTTCGCATTACACACGGAACAGGTTAATGCTGCGTTCTAAGTTAAAATGAATACTGCAAACGTGTGTTATAGTCGCTATACATTTACCTAACAAGTTATATGTCCTATGGGTTAAAAGATATGAAAGAAAAATGGTAATCGCTCTTAGGTTATGCCTTGAAATAGGCTTTTTGATCATCTATCCATCTGATTATCCTTTTATATATTTTACAAGCCATTATTTATTGATAAGTTTCAGAGATAGCTGGGATTTAGACATTTAGTCCACTTGCCCACAATAAGAATTGAAAATGTGAAATCACATACTACGGTTTTCGATCCCTCAATACCACGAAAGCAGCTAATAAATAAACGCCATTATTACTTTAACACTCTAGTTATTTGAAGAATGGTATACGTCCAAGACTTCACAACAACAGTAAAGAAACTACTAAAAGAGAAACACTACCTAGCTATTAATCTGCACAAGCACTAGAGCAGAATCCTGGTGTCTTTGATTTATCAAAGTCGATTATGGCCTTATGGGGTTGAAAGAGCCGGACGCTAATCAACATGTTTTACAGTAATGGACGAGTAGTTCATTAATCTTAAGAGGGCCGGATTGGCCAATGAAAATTCGGATCCAGTAGTATCCTTCAAAAGTTAAGGTCTTGATGCACACCAATTACCAATTTACCATCCATCTATTATACAAAAATTAATCATTAGAAATTCATTATATATGAATTATGATACACCTACAGATCCATGAGATTTGGAGTGAGAAATTTTGTAATTCATTCCCTTACTCTACTTCGATCTTAATTTAAATGAGAAGTTTGATTAATACTCAAAAAAGTTTAATATTGACTTCAATTTAGCTTTTATTCAAAGCTTTTGATTAAACTCATAGATAGGCATCTGAAATTCTGAATGATGAATTATTAATTCAAAAATAGATTAATTTGTTCTCCGCATCCATGAATATTTTATGAGTCCAAAATGTTTGGCAATAGGTATATCATTCCCAATGTTTGGCAACAGGTATAGAACATCATGAATGGACCTAAAACTAATAAGAGCATACCATGTTGTAGAGAAACTTAATGCAAAAGGAACTAAAAAAAGTGAGTAATAATGAAATAATTGGTGGTGTTGTTTTCAGGGCGAAAGATGCTGATATCTATTACAGTAGCAAATATTGGACCATGGTGTATTGGTGTAATATTTTTTTATACATGTAATCTACTTTAGCATCCCTAGCTAGCTAGCTTGCCATACATGCATCCCATTTCATTTTCAGTTCATATGCAAGTAAATATGAATCAAATAATAATGATCACTCATCAACTACGTAGTAATTTATTTGAAGATGTCAATGATACAGCTATATGACCTTCCCCATCCGCAGATTGGAGTATATTATTGTAATATGGTTGTGGTCACTATTGTGGATGTCATCTAATTTCGAGTTGGCAAGAAACTAATAAAACTAGTGGACATATATAAATCACCAAAATCCACCATTATTTGAACTCCTAAATAAACATTGCTTTCATATTGGATTATGAGTTTCGATCAACTTGTATATATGTATATGCGATGAGTGTAAATTAAAAAATATTTACCAATTATATTTTTAATGTAACGATTACTATTAGAGAAAAAAGGTAAAAAAGACACACGATTTCATCTTATTTCGTCTCCTTTTTTCGGCCTTAAAAAACGACAAAAACTACGATTACCTTATCATATTTCGCCTTATTTCGCTTCATTTTGTCGTACTTATCTTTGCTCGCCGCGCCATTTTTCGCCTTTATTTTGTCTTTTCTATATTGTCTTATTTTATCGTATATACTAAGTACTAAAGAATGCCATTAATTAAAATATCGCCTTATATACTTCAACAACTTTGTCGTATTTTGTCTTTTTTCTTTTATTTCAAGAAGAAATAATATTTTGTCGCTTCTTTATCTTTTCTATATGTCGAATTTTGTCGTTGCCTTATTTGCTTAAGAACAAAGAAAAAAATAATTGTAATCCCGAAGTTGTTCCACCACTGGCCGCATAACCAGCTTAACTCAGTTCGAAAAGAAATCCCAAAGTAAATAAACTATAGATTTAACAAAATATAACAAAACAAAAAGATATAGTTTGGTTACCTAGATTTAATAAAAAAACAAATTAAGATTAGATGATAATCAAACATAAACAAACAAATAATATAAATATCAAGATTGATACTCACTTTGGTATATTTGCCGTAAATTACCTAGATTTGAATAAAATGCCAACAAAAATAAATTAGTATTAGACGATAATCAACATAAAAAATAAAGAATCTAAACAGATAATGAAAATGGTACTACTTTTTTATATCTGTTGCTAAGAATATCTAGATTTGTCAAAATATAAGAATTTAAACTAATTACATTTATATAATAATCAAACATAAACAAAACTAATAATGAAATTTAAATACAAAACAAAATTCAAATAATTTTGAAGAATCTCGTTTTGAAAATAAATTAAGAGCTGAATATTTCATATATAGAAAAGGAGGAAGTTAATTTTAAATTTCAAATTCTCAAATCTCACGTTTTTGTCTTATTTGATGTTTCAAAATTTCATTTTTCGCTAAAAAATTTACAAGTTCCCACCCAACATTTCAAAATAATTTCAAACTCGTCGTTTTGTCTTATTTAATATTTAAAAAATTTTATTTTGTGCCAAAAAGTATACATCCATCCAAAATTGAAATGATTTCAAACTACTTCAAATTGCCGCTCTTTTGTCTTATCTATAGATCTAAAAAGACAGCATGTGCATTTTGTCTTTTTCGCCTTTATTTCTTATTATATAATATTTTTAACTACCTTCAACAATGATCACAAGTAAACAATTCGACGATTATCGAAGTCACTTAAACAAAAAAATGATGAAATCATCATTACAAATTCATTATCAATTTTTTTAAATATTGTGATATTTATTTAAGACTAATCTCGTATATAATTGATTAACTCACGACCGAGATATCGCATCACATAATCCACGTAATGTATGAACTGCATTAAATTCAAATAAATAACATCATATGAAAGATGACGTGAATAGTTTCTAATGTATTCAAACTAATTACCAATTATTCAAACAATAAGGTAAATGTGAGAAGTATTTGTCAAACATATAACTAATATAGATACACCCACTAAATTTTCCAACATTTCGTCATTTTTGTCATAAATATACGATCTAACAGCTTAATAAAAGATACAAGATTTTGTCTTTTTTCGTCTTTATTTTTTGTAATATAATATTTTATTATTCTTTCAACAATGATCATGTTAAACAATTTGATATGATTATTGAGTCACTTATACAAAAAATGATGAAACTATCATTACAAATTTATTATCAAATCTTTTTAAATATGTGATACGATGGCTTAATTAACGCGAGATACGGGTTGATTAGAACTCACTACTGAGACATTAGATCATAGAATGACGTAATAGATGAATTGTACAAATTCAAAAGAAATAACATCATATGATGAAAGATGATGTGAATAGTTTCTTAATGTATTCAAATTGATTACTATTTGTTCAAACAACAAGGTAAAATATAGATCGTCAAACATATAAGACGAACAACCACTAAATGTAAGCTGCTGGTCGCTTTTGTCATAACTATGGTTTGATTTAAAAGGACAAAGTATGTGTATTTTGTCCAAATTTGATGTGTGGATTTGCTGAAGTCACTTATATTAAAACGATCAAACTACCATTACAAATTCATTATCAATTGTTTTTAAATATGTGATATGCATTTATGAATCTTTATCAAACTTATAAGACGAAAAACGACAAAATGAGTTCTCAATATAAGACAAAATAAGACGAGTTTGTCGTTTTTTGTCTTAAATAATAATACTTGTGTTATGGTGTTTGGTGTGTGGATCCGTGAAAGGATCAAGAAGAAAAGAGTTTGGGGGAGGGTTAAAACGGCTTATATACTATGGTTAAAAAAATACAAGAACTACACGAATTTAATATATATTTTCTTTAATTTTTTCATTAATCGCCTTATTTAACCCTATAAAAAAAATTCAATTACATTTTTTACTTCTATAATTGCTTAATTAATCATGTTTCGTCTCATTTCGTCATATAAACCGTGTAAAAAAAATCTTAATTACGTTTAATTGTATGTAAAAATCATTAATTACAAACCAACAACGCATTTACATCCGATAACAGATTAACTGCAAAAATATTTTATTTCCTACGCATTTTACGTTATTTTCATATAAAGTAATGACAAAACAAGACGAGATATGAAACTTATTTACGTTGTAATTTTTTTCTTAGTTAATAAAGACAACCACGCATTTAATTCGCTGCTTTTTAGTCGTTATTAACCGAATTTGCAAACACGAAATGAACCATTTCGCCCTCCTTTTGCTTCAGAAGATAAAAGCGATTTAGCCTATATCTCGTTGTTTTCGTACCTTTTCTAAGAAATGATACTAATGCCATAATGTATCTTCAACGATTTCTTTGCTTCTGCATGTATTTATCGATTTCATGACATATACCTAATAAAGCTTATGTTCATATATATATATATATAGATATATGATGCTTAAAGCAGATTAATATGCTATATATCCTGAAGTTATTGTTTCATACGGAAGCTTACCATGACTACGTGAATCGCATATTTGACGCAGCTTATGAAATTTATTATGCAAATTACTATTATATCCTCAAATTAAAATGTGATAATCTATGCTAAGTAGCTTATTACTGAACAAGAAAAACTCATTTAAACCGAATAACCGACTACACTTATTTGGCTTATAAATAGTATAGTATGTGAGTTAACGGCCGAACGGTCCCTAGATAGCTGGATGAAGTCAGTTAACGGATCCCTAAAATTTACAAAGCGTAATTTAGTCTCTCGACAGCTGCTAATGTAGAAAATTAAAAATTTACAAGAGATTATTCATTAAGATTATTAAAGACTTATTTTGCAAATTTTGCTATTATAAACTTTTAAAACTATTTTAAGTTCTTATGGCTAATTTATAATATACTTCTCAGATATATTATTATAATTTTACGTTATCGTATTATAAATTCTAAAGATTTGCGAACGTAGCTTAACATAATATACCATCTATTATTTCAGCCTCAAAGATTCAGATCTTGGCTGGGCGATACTCAATGACATATCTCAGCCATGGCATCTTATATCTTAAAAGAACAAATTTACAAGACTTTAATGTAAATAACCATAACCTGACCGCGCATACGTGTGCATGCATGTTGAAATTTATTAAAAAAATATACTAAAATGATTGGGCATGACTTAATCAAATTAATTAAAGCACCGAGCCACTAAAACGCATACGTGGTTCGTGGTTCTCTATCCGCCCCTAAATTTAACGTACAGTCCCTCAATACGAATATGATTGAAAAATAGCCCTCAATTAAATGTCATTAAATTTAGGGTTCGAGGCTAAAGAATCCCCAATTTTATTGGGATAAAATCGCCCTGTGGGCTAAAATCAGTTCGAAAGTTTCGGCGCTCAAAACGAGACTCTGTAAGCATGGTGATCAAAATAAAGGCTCCAAAAGGTCCGTGCACAACATGAAACGATTTCCGACCTAAAGATCCTAACCTTCTTTTCCTACCTCAAAATAAGGCCTCTTTTCGAGGCAAAGCACTGTCACCTCCGATACTGCAGATTCGCCTAAAATTCAACTACAAGATTACGATCCATCTCGAAATTAAACCAACCAATCAAGTCAATATTCAAAGTTCTGTGAGTCTCTATAGAAACCCCCTCCTAAATTTCGAAAAATAAAGAATATGAACATTCTCATTCGTGGTAAATACCAAAAACACTTGGTAAAAAATACAGCAGTGACACCTCTAAAATCGCTTCAAAGTTAAATATTTTAAACCACCAATGTAACACCACTTTCGTGGTCGGGGGTGCCTGGCAGTAACCTAAAATAGTGCTCAAATTAAGATTACCGCACAAACGCAGAATTCTTCAAGGTAGAACAAAATCACGAGAATTTACGCATCTCTCGCAACTCTTCAATATCCGCAAATAAGCCAGCACCTCGACATTCATAAATGTCGCATTTAACACCTAAAACCTCTGTGCTCGATTCATCGCTTCGCAGATAAAATACGCCTAATCCGCGTGCAGTTAAACACGCTACTATGTCCCTTGCCTCGATCGATTAGTGTCATCAACAAGCGTCACCGATACTCAACCTTCATAATCGATCACTACAAAGAACAGTTCAAGCAAGCGCCAGAAGATAAATGAAATTTAAAAGCCGAGCCAAATCTCACTAAGTCTCACACTATAGCAAACAAAGTTCGCTAAGCGCCGCCAGTACAGCAGCAAGTCGCATTATCGCTCAACTCGCTGATATCACTCCATAAAACTTAAGAAATTTGGCATCTATCCCAAATCAAGTTGCCACCAAAAGACAGCATCATAATCGGCGTACAAATTAACAAAGTCCCACTGTAGCATAAGAAGACAACCACAAGCCCTACAGCAAGTTAGTAGCCTTTATCTCGGGGCCTACACACCCCACTTCGGCGAACATCCTTAAAGCCCCACCAATAAAAAGCGCCGAAGACTCACACTACAAGACACTTCAAGAAGAGTCTTACCGTTTCCCGATGTGATTCCGGCATCGTTTCCAAAGCACCGCATCAAGTCCAAGACATCCAACACAGAATACGCCGCTAGCGCCTCCCCTATTTTAGACCATATCCATGCCCGCATCTCAAAGGTCGTTTCCATCGCCATTCTCAGACATTACATCCAAATTTTACAGCCTGGCTACCTGCCTCAAATCAAGCCGATCTTATATCGCCTCCCATCGCCTGCTCAAATCAAACCGAGCCTGCACCAAATCCCTATCACACCAAACCTGCCTGAACTGCCCAAGCAGTTAGAAGACATCCTCACAAATCACAACATACGCTTTTCAGTGACTCATAATCGATAGATCCTCTTCGATTCGACCAAAACCCTGACACCGAGAACCCTTTCCCCTGCTCAGCCAGCTTTTATTTCAGATCCCCTTAAATAAATAATAAAAATTCTTCTTTGCATTACAACGTGATTGTAATTTTGTCCATGTCTATATTTCCGTGAAAAGATAATGATTTAGTAACTTCGTCTCACTATCTAAAATCATTTCAACAATTAACCTCTCCCTATATATATATATAGTCAAATGTATCACAATCCAATTCAATACTTTTCTCTAATCTATCTGCTGGATTCATTTCAATTTGAAATGAAACTCATCAAATCCTGCAAGAAATTTGCACCAATCGGAAATGGATTAGCAGGTTACTAAATTTAACGCTTAAAAGTGATTGTTAAATATCATGCAAGTTATTTGATTTCTATATTGATTTTCTAAGTAAACTTATAATATATGTATTCCTAATATATATATATATATAATTGAAGTTTAAGAACGGCTTAAGAACTGGTGAAACGTAATGGGAAGATAAATATATAAATGGAAGCTGATAGACGAGAACAACATACAACGACTTAGTGGGGGGTTCGATCACGTACGTAAGCATCCATCAATATCCTAATCCCATGCAGATCAATTCAGAGCTTTGGTGCAAATGCAATGGAAGCACAAAGAGAGATATATCAATAATCAATCAATCATTCTAAATAAAGAATCCACAATCAAACAAATATTCAGACAACTCCAGGACAATTCTGCCCACTATAGTCTCTCTCTCTCTCTCTCTCTCTCTCTCTCTCTCTCTCTCTCTCTCTCTCTCTCTCTCTCTCTCTCTCTCTCTCTCTCTCTCTCTCCACATATATACAGTATATTATATATATTCTCTATGCAACCTCATGAGTCATGATGTATATGATTATATATATGTAATATAGGGAGATAATCGTGAATATAATCTCAGATAACATGAAAAGAATCTTGCCTCATACGATATCGTGAATGCATTTAGCTTCCCTAAAAAGTCATATATATGCCAGAAAAATACGCTTTCCCCGAAGTCGATTAGAATGTCAGACATCGATCCCTATTTCGGCGCCCAAATCGTGACTACCGTACAATATTATTTATCACGAGACTTTCTAATCATACTATATCATTTTGTATTATTTTCTAACTAATACGCAACACTAACATTATTCAGACTAAACCGCACTAAAAATTATATATTGATTGACAATTAACTCTACTATCTAGGTCAAATAATGTCACATGCTTTATTTAGACTATATATAGTAGTATAAATGTGAGTTAAACTTTTATTACTAGTAATTGCAATAATGGGCATAATAATAAATATCTATTATTGCAAACATGTAGCAATAATTTGGCAACGAGTTTATGATAGGATTGGCCAACCCGTCAAATTATTTCGGGCCATTTCACAACATGTTCCACATCAAAGCCAATTGATTTAAATCTGGCCTCGTATAACGACGAATCGCTAATTAATCCCAAAAAGCTTAAAAGCCGATTTGGGCCCTCGATAAGCTAGAAGGTCCTCGTTATTTATCTAGATAGTTAAAAATATCAACAAATGTACGATTATAACTCAGTTCCAAATTAAAATCGTTATATTTCACTTCACTGCCTCATTTTCGCCACTCTTTCCCTCTATTTTATTATTTCATTTTGTTTCCATCCAAAATAATCTCATATAATTTTGTAGGAGTGTTTCATTTGCAGAGATTATTTTTAATGAAACAAAGAAATTTAAGAAATGTATTTGTTAATTTACTAATCAAAAGAATGCTATGTAGAGTGAAATATGATAATTTCGCATTATCGCTGAAGTTAATCGTCATTTTGCCAAGTTAGTTTTAATATCATAATCATGTAACAAGGACCAAAACACAACCCAAAGTCGACTATCGCATCAAATCGCAACTTTCGAACTTTCGACCTATTCGCAACTTCGCCCCACTATCCCACTCATTTCACCAATTAAATCCAATATGAACACCGCCACCGCTAATCCGTTAAATTAAATCTGAGTTAATTATCAATTATTTGGTCCGGTTTAGTAGCAAATAGTCAATTTGTCAGACATCCTAAACGCGTACAAGTCATTGCATTATAGTCCCAAAAGTTTTCTACGCCAAATGTCAGAATTAAATTAATTAAAATTTAATAAAAAATCAAGCTAAATATATGTAGACAGTGAAAGTTTAATTAATTTAAATTAATAAAATTCATTTCTGCTGATTTATTAATTTAATTAATTACAACCGATCACACGACGATACGTGGTTGACAGGTTCACCCGAGGTTCCGAATTAAATTCAAGCCATGCTAATATTGTGGTTTCGGATCTTAAGATCTAAATTAATTTAGGTTATATATAGTTGGGATTTTATATTATTAATTAAATCCTAATCTCTTTATCCCGTAATGTGCTTCCTAAGATACAAGGCTTAAATTAATGCAATAAAGAAATGTCTAGCCAATAATCGAACTATTTTTTACCTAGAAAACCTTCATATATGCCTACTCCATTTTCATTTATGAAGTCAGGCAAAATATCGACGGTTCAGACATGCCAAAATCAACTAAGCAAGACACGATCCACTGGCATTTATTAACCAATCAAAAACAAGTTCGAATGCCTAAGAATCCCCCTCCCCTACATTTTCAAAAAGAAGCAAAAAGCTACGGAGAAAGTTTCAAGAAAAATAAGGAAATTTTATGTTCTTCAAGAAGAAGATCAACGTAAGACTCAAGACCCCAAAATTTGAAAATTCAAAGCGGATCACAACTTCAAATCTCAAGATTCAAAGCACCATGTACTCAAAGTTTTGAATATCTGCTGAACACGAGTTTGAAGATTCAAATGAAGAAAGGCACTCACACTCCTACGTGAGTCCTAGCCGCCCATCCAACATCCAAACTGCGCTGCTAGAAATACATTGTTTCACGCAAATCAAATCGGCGAAATGATCAAGCCGCTGAGCCCCTACTTTCATCTCATATAGGCTCAAATATACAATTAGAGGAAGACAACCCCAAAAGACAACGGTAGGCACTGAATAACACTCACACTAAATCGCTCCGCAAGAGACACGCTTTCCTACAACAAATCAACCAAGAGTAACATCGTTTCCTTACCGCCTCTCGCTCTACATCCAAAGATCGTGCAATGCTTAGTTTACTAAGTGCCCCTGCCATCGAAGAACCAAACAAGCCTACAAGGTTCATCAAGTTCAAGATTACGCCATTAAGGCTCCTCGAACTACCTACCACACTATATTAAAACAGTCAGAAGATTTTGGCTTAAGTGACACATATCCAAGTCACCGTACATCAAAGTCCCACCAGCAAATACATATTAAAAAAGAGTCAAGAGTCCAACCAACCTACATATCAAATGGCGGCCAAAAAGATTCACCAAAGATCCACCAAATTTAATATATCAAAAGCATGGGTCAAGTCATTCATCCAATCCATATATCAAGGGAAGCGGTCCTCGCCCCACCATTCAACCCATATCTCAGCGATCGGGCTCAAAGAATTAAAAGACGTTCCACAATAACAACACAGATCGCCGGCCGAAGTCATTCCGTCAAACCATATCAAAGTCAAAGACCAAGCATCAAAGATTCGGCCCAAAGCCCCGTCTGCGACACATATCCAAAGCTTCAAGACTCAAGCCTAAGCTACTACATTCATATCGCTCGCTCACATCAGACATTTAACATACGTAGGAGATAACTAGACTGATATATAGTCGAACCCCAACCGCTTCGATAACTGATCTCTTTCAGACTAGAAAATTTTTTCTCCAGCTTTATTTTATTATTTTTGGTGCGTATATAAATAATAAAATATCTTTTCGCGATACAATATATGCATATAATTCTCATTTCAAATTTAGCGACATTATAGGGATTAGAAAATTCATACGAAGAAACTAACATCGGATGCTACTTACTTACCTCGATGGTAGTACTAATAGTGTCAATCTATCTCTTATTCACCGCTGCTTTTTGTGATGTAATACGCGGAGTTATCATCACATCGATCTATCTCAAACATTAGAAAATGATCAATATCTAAAGAACAAATATAACAATTCCATAAGAATCTGTATGCTTTATTAAATGTTATTTTTACATTTTATAATAATAATTACTGAGTAGTTTTTATCTCCATTCCATTATTAGAATCTATAATTTATTTAATTTTTTTTGTAAGTACGTACAATCAATACAGTACACACGTGTTAATTTAATTTCACTAGATAGAAGTAGTCGTTTAATTAGTGATCTATATGTAGAAAGGAAGAAAAATATAAGGGAGAGGTTTGATGAAAATATGAAAGTGGAAGACATGAGAAGAGAAGTGGGACATGGAGGGGCAGATTTTAGAATGCGAAGTGGAGAGGGAATCAGATTCTTGGGACAGATTGATGATAATGAAACGTAGTATGCATAGTATAGTATGTAATAATATGATTGAGCTTCACATGAATGGGCAACGTGATGTCGAAGAGGACTGTTCACTAATTACCAACTTGGAACGAATCTTTAATCTCCTACTTTTTCCACATGTATCTATATCTATCTATGCACCCCTCCTCCTCATATGTGTTTTTTCCGGAATGTTTTATCTTAAATAAAAACAGAGAAGCGGAAACATATAGAGACATAAATAAAGCTGCATGGATACTGTATGTACTAATAATAAAATGTGGGGAAAAAGAGAGTGAGACGATTGATAGGGAAATTATTTGTGAAAACATGGAGTGGGGATCACTTGTATTGCCTCTGCTCCAAACTGGCACTCGCTCTAAACGACGAAAGTAATTGCTTAAACAAAACTAATATCAGATCAATTAAAAACTTTAACGTAAAGTTAAATCTTCAACTACAACAAAAATAAAAGAAATTTACGACGTGATCCCATTTCAATTGAAATGAATAAAATTCAAAACATAAAGAAAAATCATCAACTACCACAAAGACAATACATTCGAACTCACACATAATGACTTTGCACTAATATATTTACCAATTACACTAAACTCAGATTTACACACATAATATATAAAATATTAAGCGACCTTTCCTGATTGGCGCCTCTACGTTAATCGCTCGAACATCCTCAAAGACGAGCCTCAAGATGACTATAGCATCAACTGAGTCATGCAGCAGCTGGCTTTGTAGTACGAGTATATACTATTAATCCACCTAAATGAAAACTTCAATAATGCAATGCAAATTACTATAGTATATTATGAAACGGAGGGAGTATTATATGTATTGTCAGATTCAAAAGAATTTAAAATTGGAATATATGTGAATAAATCGTTCATTATTTATGTCTAACGTTTCTTGTGATTCAGTAATTTATACATCACATGGATAATAATAATTCTATCATATATATAAAGATCAAATTATATATATTCATCATCATATCACTAACTCAGATCAAATTATTTAATACTTATCAAATTGACAATTATTAACTAATAAATTAACATACTACTCTCTAATATCTATAACTCCTTTAAGGTATATAGAATTAATTTTAATTTTGTCGTCATGACACATGGTATGCTAGCCAGAAAAAAAAAAAGGAAAACTGAGAACTGGCGGGTCATAACGGTTTAAGAAGAAGGTGGCAACTTTATTCTCAGTTGGTCAAGCAGGGCCTTGGTTATTGTGAAAGTGGAACCGGAGAAGATTCCTTTCTTTCAACATGACCAATCCCAACCCGGCCTACTGGATTATTTTTCTATTTTTAAACCATAATAAAAGGAATTATCATGTACCTACTCATTTGAAACATCATTTTTAGCCATTATACGCACATCCATGCATATACTACTACAGTACTACTTTCACTTTCATCATTCATCAATACTCCGTGTATATCCTACGCTCATAAACATGTTCTCACATTATTATTTCCTATATATGAAAGTATTATTGTAAAAAGATTTCAACTTGAATTGTCATTTTAAACCATGTGTTCGTGAAGTTCAATTTGGATAATGTTTTTTTATTATAATAATACTTAGTATTTATCTTATTATTTAGTCAATCATCTATATTCTTAATTAATTTGCATTGGTGAATGGAAGAGTAGAAGGTATATATATTAGTAACATGAATAACAATACATTGACATAGATGTAGACAGACAAAATTTATTAAAAAATAATTAAAATAATTAAGACGACTTAATCAAATTAATTAAATCAAACCACCAAAGAATACATGCTATTAGTGCTTCTCGATCGAACTCCTAAAATTTAATATAAAACCTCGGCCAAAATGCGGGGGTTCCAGAAAATAGCTCAATTAAACGCTCATTAAATTTGTGCTCAAGGCTAAAATCCATAATTTTATTACATTAAAATCACCATAAGTGGCCCTAAATTAGTTCTGAAAAGCTCCCGAGCTCAAACAACATCTTAAGTAATTTTATTTGAAATGAAGCATCTAAAGCGGCCCCACAATATTTAAAATATTGCTTGACCTAAAAATAATACTAACCTTTCTTTTACATTAAAAGAGGAGCCTATTTTCTTTCTCGAGAAAGAATTCTCAAAATCCGACGGTTCAGATCCAAGATCTGAATTAACAGTTTACTCATGAAGAACTACTCATGTTCGTAAGTTCTATAAATACCCCCCATATTTTCAAAAATTCCATCCAAAATCATCTCTAATACAAAAAAATATATACGAAAAATACGTAAAACAATCTCCTCGAAATTTCTAAAGCAAGCCTTTTAAACCACCAAATAAATCATTATTTGGCGCATCTGAAACACCCTGCGTACTAAAATAAAACAAAGGTGGAATTACCGCACAAACGCTAGCACTCAAGTCCGAAACAAAATCTAATGACAATCGATTCTTGATTTCTCACACGTCAATATTCGAATAAAGCCTAAATAGCCCCTAATTATTCAAAAATCTTGTACGAACACTGAAAATCTCGTAAGCCTGATTCATCAAGCCCGTATATACGAATACACCGAACGCTCAGCCCCTATGCGCCAGATTCCGTGTAATTTAAACACATTTCTAAGGTCCTCGTTTCAGTTGACAAGATAGTAGAACGATCCACCGATCATCACTACAAAGAATGCCACAAGTGAAGTTGTAATATGCTCTACAACACAGCCTCAAAGCTTAAATCGCCTCCACCTCTTCACTTCAACAACAAAGTTCGCAATATTAGAAGATAAAGATAAGTCAGCTGGGTACTAAGTAGATATTAGATTCATAATAATGTCCGCTGAACAATTCGACATCAACCGATTTATATACATTCAAGACTATAGTTCAATATATATTAATTGTTAGATAATTACACATTTAGGATTTATCTTAATCTACATTGGGTTGGCGATGGCTTACTGTGGTCCGCTTCATAACTATATATTAAGCATGATACGGCTAATATTGTCTAATATATCGCTATTGCTCCATCCGTCCCAAGAGATCACACACAAACAAGAACCTAATTAATAATAATATGTATTATAACTTCCCGTGATTACAGCCAAAACACAAGGAAAACATTCTGATTTAAAATGGAACTATATGAGAACACGTGGCCGATTTTCAATTGCTGGGAAATCACCCTATGGCCTCGACTATACCCAGACGCAGATGCGCTTCGGAATCTTCCTTTCAGAGAATAATTCCCAAAATATCTTCTACCATTTAACTCATCCCTTATTTTATGATGTGGCGAGAATATTCTAACACCTGGGCCACTTATTCTAGTCGACTCAAGACGATTGAAAGAAGCGCTATAGCTTAACCTTACAAGTTCTCAAAAAGAGTGACATCTGATGCATATATAAAGTTAATTCACTTTGGTAATCAAAATTGGATCATTCATTCTAACTTTTCAAGCCAGCACCCTCATCTCCACCTATAGTTCCACCGACCCCCTTCCCCTTAGAAGAAATAGCTTTTTCTTTATTTGCTTGCTTCAATTTAACCGATCTAAGAAATGTACTACGCATTGGTTTGATTGCTTACAAGCAGACTTTCTTTGCATATCCTCAAGTGATATGAGCTCATCCATTTTCCGTCATATAATATTATTCCGTAAGAAATGACACACTTGTAATTCATTTATTGTTTTTGTATAACTGTAGTATTTAAGTATTCGTGACTGATTGGGGCTTCGTAATCCGCTAGATTCGAATATAAAACACCTACGTGTCGACGTCGCTTCACTGGGCCATAATAAATCTCTCGCCGAGGCCAACTTCACTCCCACCAAAGATAAGCCGACTTCAAACTACAAAGCCCCACCAGCAGAATTATATAAATACTACCTCCCACATGGCCATATCCCTTAAATCCGTCAGTGAGCGGTCCATTCAGAGTACTAAAACCAAGTTCCACGCCCCAGCGCCGAAGCAGTTCATTGCTTCAACATGCATTGCGAGATCAAGCCCAAGCACTCCAAGATCAAGCCTCTATACAACTAACACCTGATTACGCTTTGCCCCTACTGCACTATATCCAAGTCCGTGACTCCACACCATGTCCCCAAGATCGTGACACATATCCAGCCAATATAGAGCACGATCCAACCCAAATCAAGTCAAGTCATGTCAAATCAAATCAAACTCAAACTGCCTCGAACCATACCAAGATCATACAAGACTCAAGCCTCAAACAAGTTGTTCGCACATCTCACAAATCGTCAAGAAACACTTGCAGACTCATAATTCTTGATAATGATCTTCTTCGATTCGATAAAACACATAATCAAGACTTTCCTCACAAGAATTTTTATTTAATTCATTTTTTATAAATAATAAAAATTCTTCTTTACATTACAATAGATAGGCATTCTCAAGTTCTAATTTATTCTCAATAATAACAAGCCTTGAAATAATTTTGACAAATTATATACGCATTGATCTATTATTAATTCAAATCGTCCCAAGTTTGGATTCTCTCAAATTTTCACGCGGGATTTATAGATCTTGACATGGATTCTTAACAATCTTTTCACATGTATATATGTGCCAAAATAAGCAGCACATTTTTCCTATTTTAAGCATTCACATATTTTGTTTCTCTAAATCTCACATTAAATATACAGAAAAGCAAAGAGGAATAACTGAATAAGTCTGCTGACTAGAATGTAGTACACAGTACCAGGTAGGCTATTTAGTTGGACCAAGAAAAATACACAACAAAAGAATTCTTTGTGTCAGAAGCATGAAGCTATTAGATTGCTGAAACCAAACAAGATCTAAATAACATGAAGAATTTTGGTTGAATTCTTTCACGCGGTTTATTATCGCGTGCAAGAAATTCAATAAAGCTAACGAATTTCCTAAATCTCTTTGTTAGCTTACTCGAATCCTAGAATAATTTCCTCATCATCTTTGACTACATATAAATGATGTTACGTTGTATGTGTGCACTTTATTATGTGATTCTTAGTGTACGAAAACCGAGTATTTTGAAGAAAGTGGACAATGAATTTTGGGACAACTAGGAATGAACTACTTTGGAGTTAGGGAACCTGGAACAAAATCATTTTCCGTATGTTAATTTTGGCGTCTTTTAAGACTCTTGTCTCAGAGCACAAATTGCTTCTTTGAGTAAAAAAAATAAGCATTTCATGTGATCAGTCAGTCAATGTTGTAACGTTGTTGAATAGATTGAGTATTGCAATCGTCAAAGAAATCATGACACAAAGATTGATTTTGCATTGGAAAACTAAAAATTGGATCTCCTGTATGTATAGATGTTCAAGAAGAACGAAATCGATCAATTCTAGGTAGATTTTTCTTGAATTCATCAATATATATTTAGTTAAAGTAATCAAACGGTTAAATAGGGGATTATTTAAATTAAGTAATTAATAAGCTAAGGAATCATAAGGATGATAATTAAATATAGGATTATTTAAATTCGATATTTAATTTGTTCCCAAAATGTACCTAGACAAGTATCATTTATTATTATGGTGCAATCTTGCACAAAAGATTCAAAAAACTGTTTTACAAGTCAAATGCATTTTATGGCTACAAAATTTGTACAAGTATCTACAAATCGAGTTATGCATTCTAATTAAGTAACGTTGATAATCACCTAAACCATCCGTGACGGCTTAGTGGTATTTGATCTGAGTCTCTATCCCAGAGTTTTCAGGTTTACTTTTTGACAGAAGAGTATATTATACAATTACGTGGTCTCAGTGCAATATTCAGGCGAAGACATTATCATTAGAGAAAAAAAAACCTAAACCAAAGCACCAACAATAATCCGTTAGAGTACAACCATACCATTTCTTACATTTTAGAGTCATTAGATTTTTTAAAATATTTATCATTCCATAATTTTATATACCAATTCATAAATAAGATATTTTACATGTAAGCCCTTAGTTAGCATTATTTGTCTAAAAAACCCCTATACCCAACAACTAATAATAAACTTATTATTGAAATGTAACGAGTACATAGATGCTTATAAATCGTGCAATTAAAATGGGACAGAAGTATAGTATTGAGTACTCAAACTTTTGAACAATATGTTTTTCATTGACAATATTGAGTACCTTATTGGCATGGTATTTGATATCTATTGATGGACCTGACAAAACTACTCTGTAATAATTGATAAAATTGTGATAAATACTTGTTTAAAACGGATAAGGTTATTATTATCATCTTTTTAGCATATTATTTACTAGATATGTAGGGGTACTAGGATAATTATTAGTACTTCAAAGTTTATCCTTACAGGCTAAAATAAATGAATATATATATATATATATGTTGAAGAGACAATTGAATTATGAATGTTGGTTAGTACCAAGTAGTCATTCTTGAACATCCGATCATGCATCATATATATGTGAACATCAATAGATCTGAAAAATCTATATATAACACACAATAACTACATAGTAATAAACTAAACATTAAAAGGAAGAAATTACAAACTAATACTAAACTAGATAGTACAAATCACAATAAACATCATGTACCCCCAAACTTAAGACCTACTCTAGGGTTTCAGTCAAATCCTTGAACCTTCAGCAGCCACTCTACTTATAAAAAAAGGTCCAGTACATGGTTTATACACGACAACTTTTTTGGGAAAATCTCAGTCAAACACCCTCTTAATAATAAATACTACTACATCATCATATTGGATTACTAGTTGAAGAAGAGCTAAAACTAGAAAGATCAGTCCAAGCAGTATTAACATTATTATTATTGTTGTTGATGGTATTGTTGTTCCATTGATGATCACTTGTAGTAACATTATTCATCCCCAAGAACTGCCTTGATAAGCTTAATGACCCGGACCCGGCTCGAGAGGTCGGGTTATTAGGATCCTCCATTTTCACTGAAGCCAATTGACTTAAGAAAGAAGCTGATAATTTCTCATTAGGCCTCACTTGATTATTATGATGGATTGACTCACCAAGAAATCCCGCCCCTGGATCGATTCCTCCTCCACTTCCACCTAATTGGAATGGATAAATCCCGGCTACTGATTGAGGATCAAGTCCTCCACCACTTCCACTCAAGAAAGGGAATTGTTGTGCTTGTTGTTGTAGCCTCCATTGCTCAATGCCACCGGAAAGTAAATTATTAGTGCCCATTTGGAAGTTCATCTCACTTGTCCCACCTACAAGTGGAGTTGAAATTCCACTGAAATTCAAACCAATATTATCACTAGGAGAGTTGTAGTTATCAATGAATTGGCCTAATGGGGACATGAATCGCATCATTGGGAGGGGGGAATTAAGGTTTGTGTTCAGTATGTTATTTGCATTATTATGAGTAGCTTGAATTAGTCCAGTGTTCTGAGATGACACTGTACTAGTTGAGCTTGAAGCTGCTTGGCTGATTGGGGACTTGTTGGAGTTGCTTGATGTTGATTTTGTTCTCTTGTTCCTCCTGCAACCACCTCCCACAGGGACGCTCCTTAGAGCGCCCCCTCGAGTCCAGTACCTTCTGCAACTCTTGCAGAAGTGTCTGGGCTGGGTGAGGCTATAGTTGTTGAAGTAGCAAAACTTTGTGTTTGAGGAATCACATCTAGGGCATTTGAGTGGACCCTCTGGCATTGGGATGTTGGCCAACCGGGCTCGTTCAGCCATTGAACCCGGCCTGGTTGAACCCGGGGAGCCAAGACCGCCACCATGAGGCTGAGCTGATGGAGGAGGTGGAGTAGTTTGTGGTGAGGGAGTAATAAGTTGTTGATTTGCTCCAGCTGCTTGATGAAAAAGATGCTGATTTGGTTGCTGCAAAAAATGAAAAAAAAAAAAAAAACAAGAAATGAAATATTTGCCTTGGTATATTCAACTAGATAGCTAGCTAAGAATTAACAAAGATGTTATTCAATATATAAAGAAGAATATAGATGGAAAAAAGGGGGTAATTGGAATATTTATCTTTAAAAAAGAATTGAGAACTTTTTATTTTTTGAGTAAAAAGAAGCCATAGAAGTATAAAAATGGAAGTAAAAACACAAACCTGTTGCCAGTTGGCTGGATCAAGATAAGCTGGAAGGGAAGAAAAAACCATGGTTGTTGATTTAAGTCTCTTTCTCTTTTGTAAAGGTTGATGAGTTTATTTGGTGCTAAGTAGTGGAGAATCACATCAACATACAAGAGATGCAAATTAGAGAGAGAAAAGATAAAAGAGGGAATGAGAATAAGGAGCTCAAATAAAAGGCAGAGGCTTTATGGGCATATATATAGAATGGTGTATGTATGCATGAGGTCCTTGTCCTGTTCTTACCCCCTCCCTGATACAATTTTTTTGTTTTTGTTTTTATATAAATGCTTTTTAGGGTTTCCACATAATGGTTTTTGTTACTTCACTTTTAAGCTTCTCTTCATTTTTTAATCTATGATATATGTATGTCGAAATGGGTTGTGGGGATATTTAATCATGTAGACATAAATTTATTCAACTAGAACCGAATATCTATATTGGTCATCATGCCATAAATGTGTTAATAAGACCATAATTTTAAAGAAAGCATGTTTTTGATTTGTTTTATGTTCAGTCGATGCTCTTTGATTCATGATTGTAATGCAAAGAAGAATTTTTATTATTTATGATGAGGAATTGAAATAAAATTCGTTATAGGGGGAAAATTCGCTTAGTGTCACGAGAACTTTATCAATTGAAGAGGATCATTGTCAGTATGGTCACTTAGCGTTCTTTGACGATTTGTGAGATGTGGCTTCTTGACTTGAGCTTGATTTGGGCTGAGCTTAACTTGATTGATTTGATTTGAACTTGATTTGATTTGATTTGGATAGAAGGCTGCAGGCGGCTGGATAGATGTCGCAGTGGCATTGAACTTTGAGGCCCGAGGAAATGCGGACTTGGATATGGTCGGCGAGGCCTTAGCAGTATTCCGTGTTGGTTGTGTGAACGTCTTGCGTGCTGAGCTTGTCTCGCAATACATTCGAGACTTGATGGACTTCTGCTATGAATGTTTGCGACATGGACTTGCTTTGAGCTTTAGTTAGTAGGACTTAAATTAAATGGATGACTCTGACCTTCAGTGGGACTTTAAGGATTTGGTGCCTCACTTTTTTATGGTGGAATTTAGGTGGCTTGAGAGGCCGTTTGTCTTTGATGGAACTTAGTGCCTTGATATGACACTTGATTTGACATAGGACTCCGAGCTTCGGGCTGTATGGAGTGATAGCAGGGAAGTGTTGAAGCCGGCGTTACTTCTTTGCTTTACTATAGCGGAAGATTTCTAGCAGTGGCGAGTTTTTGAAGCGGAGATCTGGGCCAGCAGGATAATTTTGGAATTTTCTTGGTGGCCAAGTATTAATTTTGGAGGCCTCTTTTTATGTCCAAAAATTTTTTGGGTTAACTTTTTTAGGTCAATAGCGTTTTAAATGATATTGTGCACTAGGGCCTTGATTTTCTGTATATGACATGCAGATCATGCGATTTTGAACCACATAACTTGTGGAACTTGATTTTGAACCACAAAACTTGTGGATGCTTCATTTTAAACCACCTTAGTTTATATATTCTTTATTTTAAACCACGTGAGCTTTCGAGATATCTGGTTGGCCGAGATTTGATCAATAAAATTAGGGTTTTCGAGGTACTAAATTTTATCTGGCGTTTAATGCGAGGAGGCTATTTTCTGGGAACCCTATTTGAGTTCAAACGTAGGGTCAATTAATGTGAAAACCCTTATTCTTTGACTTCGATTAACTCCAGGGGCTTGATTTATGGGAACCTCGTTAGGTCCGGGGTTTGATTTGAATTTAGGGTTTTAATCGAAACCTATTGTCGGCAACGTGGCATTCTTTTAGTGGTTCGACCCTTAATTAACTTGATTCGTTCGTCTTAATCAATTTAATTATTTCTTAATAAATTTTTCGATGTCTGAGATTGCCCACCGGGCACGAGTACGTACGGAGTAGGTGTCGGGTTAGAGCCTAGATAATATTCATAAACCTGTTAGTTTTTCATTGAACTTTATTTTTATTGCGTCTTTGCCCTTAACTGTGGATAGCGTCAGGTTCATTACTTGACTTGTTGGATGGCGGTTGGATAGTAGTTTTGTTTAGATGTGCATTTAGTCTGCGTCTTGGTCGCAGTTAACAACTTCTTCATACAGGGGTCGGAGTTTAGTGCTTAGTATTTCGGGACTACTATGACTTGCATTTTTTAAAGACTAGCGGTCTAAGTTATCATCCCAGTATCGTTTAGGGACTTTGAAGGATGATGACTTGTTTTGGGATATTATGTGGATCGTGTGATCGCGCTCCACTGAAATCGACTCTACACGAGGTCGTTTGAAGGACTTATAGGATAGTCGACTTTATTTAGGATTTGTTGTTGTGACATGGTTGTATGTCGCGTCCTTAATTAAGTCTTCGATGCGAGGATTTGACTTAGTGAGGCTTTCTGTTATGTGGGATTTAATGCGACGCGTGTTAGGATCCGTTTAATTCTCCAGCTTCGCGGAGAATTAAATTATTTGAGGGTTTTGTGTTAACATGAATTTAGTACATGTTAAAATCCATTAATTCCTGATCCGTAGAGGATTTAATATGAATTAATTTGTTTGGGATTTGATGTTAACATGAATTTAGTACATGTTAAGATCCCGTTTTAATTCTCGATCCGTAGAGGATTTAATGTAAGAGCCTTATTGGTTGGGATTTAATGTTAACATGAATTTAGTAAATGTTAAGATCCCGTTATTATCGATCCATAGAGGATTTAATGAGAATTAATTTTCTAGAGCACTTTACTCTTTTGCCAACATATTCGTGTATGTTAGTTCCTCTAGATTATTGCATTTATATTAATCCAGAATCCTCGTTAGATTCTGAAATTAATATTTGTAATTTAACATGAATTTAAGTCATATTAAATATTTAAAATAATTAATCTTAACCAGCGTGGGTTTAAATTAGTGTACATATCTTTATGAATTATTCACATGCTCTTACATGAATTGTGCGTATCTTACATGAATTCGTTTGACGTACATGACATTGATTTAGTCTACGGTGCGTGATCAATCTTAATGTTAATCAAAACACCATGTTAGTCATATGATCTTTGTCGCCACTAATATCGGCTCACGACCCAGAGGCACTTTTAGGTATCACATGTTTCTAGGCTTGACATCGACCCGAGGCCTTTGGCTATCACCGTTTCATATTGACCTCGAACGCTTTTGGACCTTGATTTTGTATCATGCCTTGGCTGCAGGTCTTTGATTTTTGAACCACATAAGCTTGTGGGCCTTGATTTTGAACTACAAAACTTGTGGAGTCTTAATTTTAAACCCAGTGGTTTATAAATTCTTAAATTCGAGTCAAGTGGCTTTCGGAATGTCCGTTAGGCGAGTTTGATCAATAAAATTAGGATTTCGAGCCCCTAATTTTAGGCGCGTTAATGCGAGGCTATTTTTCTCGGGAACCTATTTTGAGTTCGGCTTAGGGGTTAATTAATGCCAAGCCGTATTCTTTTACTTCGATTAACTCCGGGGGCTTGATTTCACGGGGCATAGTTCGTCAGGGTTTTTGATTTAATTTAGGGTTTGTCGAGAGCGCAATCGATACGTGGCGTGCTTTTAGTAGTTTGACCGCCCAATTGACTTGATTAATTCGTCTTAATCAATTTAATTATTTCTTGATAAATTTTCGATGCCTACAATGATTTTAAAAAGTTTTGCTCTCTACCTAAATCTTGAAATGGAATTTGATTAATTGTACTTTTTTTCAAGTATTAGTATTTAATTACAGAAATTAAATAAAATAACTAAATTAGGAAGCGTAGTATATACCGAGTGGAATTTATTATATATGGACTAATAATATATATATGCGTGCTAATGTACAAAATTAAGAACAAAATATGCAATTCTATCTCTAGAGTCGTCATGAAATTACATTTATGTACATAGTTTTCATTTCCTTCCAATGAGATGAAGCATATGGAACACAAGATATGAATGGGAAAAACAAAAGAAATTTCACCCCAGTAAGCAAACCAGCTATGTTATGAATTTATTAACTTTTAATTGGAAGCAACCAATAAGCATCATATTAATAAACTAAAGTGAGATTCTAAATATTTACAAAAATGATTAAAATGAAGAAGAATTATGAAGAGGCAATTGTTTAAGGAAAAGGGAGATATATGTTGGTCTTATTGTAGTGGTGACAATACACTTTTAGAGTGTCCCGACCGGACGAACCTTTTCCAGTTTTCCTCCGTCTCGGTTATATGTTCCTTCACACACTCTTTTAATTTCTTTGCTTTATTTGCATGAGACTACTCTTCCAGAATCCAGAGTGTACCTACTAAATAGCAACATGCAAATAAATATATTTGATTAATTATCATCTTTGTTAGATATATTATTAATTAAATTATTCTATTAATAAACGAGAAATTAAATGCTATGTAGTGAATTAACTAATAAAATGTACCTGCATGCATTCTACGTAATTATTTATGTTTCAAACATTTAAATTGAGATAATAAAGTAATTAACTATTTATGTAAATTTATAAATTATTCTTGCAGGTATATTATTCATTTATTCATAATTATATGACCCCTTATAATTTTTTGATAATATAATTTAATAGTAGATTTAAAAGTTTGTTACCATACTCTCTTCATTTTTCAAGATTTAATAAAGAATGTACATTGTAAATTATATTTATTTATTAGAATTTGCTCTTTTAAAAAAAAATACACCTTATGTTATTTTATTTATTGTTAGAAAACATCACTTCTCAATTGATTAGTAATATAAACTATTCACAGTTCTACTATTCAATTTTATTTTATGTATTCATTTTAATATATTTTAATTGATGATTGCCTCAATAATATTTGTACAAAATAGAATAATATCAAGTTTTTTTTAATGAAATTCTCAATTTTAACCACAAAAAAATAAAAATCATATTAGCATTAGATATGCATAAATGTGAAATCTTTCAGCTAAATTATATTAAAAGATTAATCAAATAAAGATGACATACCTTTTTTAAAAAGTATATATCTTGTGCAATAATTTTTTAATAAAAGTTAAGCGCCGATAGTATATATGTGATTAATATTACTTGATATGGAAACTTTTAAAATCTTGTGAAATGACAACTTTAATGTAGGTGAAGTCTTGATTTTGTACATCGAATGCTTTCGTTAATAAAGTAGATTGTATGCCTATATAATATACATATTCATACATTTATTTTTAGAGCATATGTAGAGTAGAAACATATTTCGTATAAAGTGGCCAATAATATCTGCTATTCTTAGGCGAATTCGATTATCTCAATTATATGTACATATTGTGACTAAAATCAAAAGAAATTATTAAAATGGTGTAACTGGAAAACAAAACAAAAAATTAGAAATAAATACAATTTAAACTCATTTGAATAATCAGACACATAAACAATAATTAAGAGTAGATGGAAATTATTATAGAGCATGTGAAGCAATGACAAATGGCTCGTTCTCAAAACCCCTACTTTTTTTTGTCTATAGACAATTCCTACATTATGATTTGTGTCAACATCAATTATTTTTGAGGTGGATGAATTAGTATAACATCTTCCGTAATGGCTATGAATATATGACCAAATGTTTACATATAAACATATCAATGAATCAACTTCTTTTTCTCAATTTATATTCAAGACTACAGTATATCCACATATCAGAAGCTGCAAAATGCCCTGATGCACACAGAATATGATGGCGAAATCAAGGATCCAAAACTTATTTACACTGTCTTGATCTGAAATTTTCGGACTCCAGTAGCTTCATCATCAAATTCTCCAATCGTTTTGAATTTGGAGTTGGTACGACAGCATCTGGAGAACCATAAACCTTACAAGGATCTTTATCTAGACGAGAACCTCTACACCAGCCACCAGGGGTGAAATGGTTACCGGATCTCCTTAGGACTTCCTTGTCAATTTTCTCGAGTACTGGATCATCCTTGGCGAACTTACGAGCAAATGGAGCCCCACTGTGGACCATGTCATTAAAATGGTCAATTGTCAAGTTCATCGGGTGTTGCTTTGGGGGATTGTCCCATCTTATGTAATGCAGGTCGTGGTTTACTGTTGTGTTCTGGTAGTCTTTGTGGTTACAGACAACACTGTGAAAGTAACCCTCAGTAGAAGACACGAAATTTGTGTAATACATTAGAAGGGTACGAGGAAGATTGTCCCATCCCCATATACAGAACTCCAGAAATGGCCTCGTTAGCACCACCCATGAAGATCCTGCAAAACAAAGCATGCCATGATACTCGAGTTAGGGAAAACATAAAAATTATCCATAACCCTAAGAAGAATGCATTCCGAAACGTAAGCAGTCCTTAGAAATTTCATAGGGGAAGGCCTGAAAGATCAGCAAGTCATGGGCAGAAAACCAGACCTTGGATATTCTTACCTCTCCAGAGAATGATACTCTTAGACAATCAACTATTTCAATGAGGACCGATTTAGTGCACGTATAATTGACATATGAGTATGTTGCATGGTTCTTGTCCATGTGAACTGAAACTATGTTTGAACTCCGTGAATGTAGAGAATAAAAAAAAATCAGAAGAATACCTGTGAACAGTTTAAAGGAAGCAGGGGCCGATCTTTTCTCTTTGGCCCAAAACACACCAGATTTTTTTGAATGATACAATCCAGGATCTATAATAATAGGCTTTGCCCTTTGGAACCTGTATACCAAGCATTACCAACTATAAAATACTGAATTAACCAATTTCACAAGTGCAAGAGCAAGAGTTCAGAACTAACTCTTTCCACCCAATGTTACTGGTATGCTCAAGGAAATTCAGATCTCTAGGCAAGTATGAGAAGATGTGCAGGATGTCTGGAACAAGCATAAACAAATTACTGATGCATCAGATGACAAAAATGGTAAGTTACAGAACAGGAATTATGAAAATTTACTCTAGGACAGGGGTTTTCGATAAGCTTGGAGAGGGTAGACAAATAAACAAAGCATTAGGGTACAGCATAGATGGAATTGCCAACACAAAGAGATTTAATGAATCACAAACTAGCAAAGAGAATGGAATCGATGAGGTACTTCGGCTTCACAAGGTGACAATAACGATGTATCAGCTTTACTTGGAAACACATATAGATAGATAACAATGATGTTCACCAGAAATCTAGATCCTGTCGTTCACTATCAGCCAAAGTAATGCATGTATGTACTCCAGCCCTCTTTCTTGAGAGGAGCAATATACTCAAACTACAACCCAAAGGAGGAAGAGTGAAACCGAGTGGATAAAGCAAATACACTTAGAAATCTATTGGCAGGAGAGGAACACCTGTAAGATTTATCTTTCAAATATCTGAAAATTCCATATACGGCAGTACATTCAAAATCTAATAACCAATTCCCGTTGAGTCTTACTCCTCAATTACTGTATTCTGGTTCCACAATCTGCTCCCTTTATACAGAACCATGATACGATGCTAATTACTTTCAAATTTAACTACAATTGACCATCCAAACTCACACAAATGATATACCATTTTGAACTCCATACATACCCAAGGCTGCAATAAGTATCTAACCGATAGCCAATGCACTAGAAAGCAAAGAGTGCATTATCAAAGGAAGCAAGGACATTAATTTCACCAATGTACTAAAAATATACCAAATCAAATCACAGTCAAGACTTAAAGAGTGTGATTATGCACAATCTACAAAGAAGTCCTACATATCCATACATAATTATCCTTACTGACCATCCTGTGGCATCAAGGGATAATCCGAAGCACTGAGGTTGATAAACCAATCCCACCACTTTGCCTGCTTCAATAAAATAGCAATACCGTGCAACGTGGAGGCGATCATAGTAGGCCCCTTTTCAGTAACCAAATTAGCTTTCCCTATAACCATAACATTCCTGAACTCCCTCATCACCTTCTCCGACTTCGCGTATTTAGCCAATTCAAGCCTCTCACTATCCAAAGCATCATTATCCAAATGCAACACATAATAATTCCGAGGATGGTAAACTGCAAGAAGCAATCTTTTTAAGCTTCCAACATCACCCTTTGTCCCCGAAATCAAGTAGGCCAATCTAGGCAACACAGGTAAAGATTCTTCGTTATCGGATAAAAAAGTGGAAGCTTTTGTACTAGACAATGAAGATTGAGATACTAAAGAAGGGTGACGAAGAGATATGATGATAGTTAACAAAACTAAAATGCTGAAAATGGAGAGAGTTACAATTGAGCTACTGCAATATCGATTGATCAAGAATCGAATACTTTGTGGAGTTCTCTTCATTACAATTTACATATAAATTATGGGTTTTGAAAAAGATCAAATTTTTCCTTCTGGGTTATGGAAAAAAATCAAATTTTCTTACTGGGGTTTGGCAAAAATCAAATTTTTCTTACTTGGGGTTAGAAAAATTCAAAAATTTCCTTCTGGGTTTTGGAAAAGATCAAATTTTTCCTACTGGGGTTTGAAAAAAAATCAAATTTTTACATTTGGGTTTTGAAAAAATCTATTTTTTCCAACTGGGATTTGAAAAAAAAAATGAATTTTATTTTATTTGAAGGATGTAGATTTAGCAGTTTTGGTAGAAATGATGGTGTTTATGATGTTGGACTTGTTGTTTGGATCGGGACAAGGTAGCTTAGAGTAGAAGGGAAGAGAGTTGTTGTTTCGTCTGACGGAGGGAAAATTGGGGGTTTTGCGTTGACTTTTGTAAGAAAATTGAAGCTTGTCGGAAACATTTTGACTTCAACTGAAATTGTCGGTGGAGATGTTGGTCCATCTTTTGACTTGTTTGGTTGGGCCTCTAGTCCAACACATGTAGGTTGTTTGGCCTGTGCCTATAATTCTTTCAATGGCATGGCCCATGAGATATTTCGCCATAAAATTTCTTATAGAGTTATGTTCGATTTTATTATCAATATTTTTTTGGTTGAGTTTGTCATACGAGACTTGTTTAGTGTAATTTACCTGGTTGGCATGATTTACAGGTTATTATGTCATTCGAGATCTACCCAATACACACTCGAGTATTAATTGTGAACCCCCATTACAAAAAGATGAAGTTGACGGTTAACAAAATTCACTACGTTGGATATAGTAGAGTAATAATTAACCATTATGTTTACAAAATATTATGCACAACTAACCAGAGCCAATTATCAGACTGGCTATTCAGAGGCAAAAAGATAGCCTTATTTGCCAGTAGCCTTATTTGCCAATTAGTGCGTGACACGGTACATAAACGGTAAATAAATATACATGGTATTCTACTTAAAAGGTGCATATGGGACAACATAGAAGAAATTAATTAAGATGAACAAATTTTGTATATGACAAACAACACTATAGTCTATAGATCTACCTGTTTCAAATAACAAACCAAACAAAACGTCCTTGTTAATCCAAATATGGATGTAGTTGAACATCAAGATAAGAATCAACAAATTGAAGTTAGCTATCTTGTAGTGGGAATTCTTGGAATTATAGCAGGGGTTATGCTTGTTGCATCATTGTTCCATTGCATGATGTTATGCTTGAGGAATAATGGAAGCCAAACAACTTCAAGAAGAAGAAGGTTTCCAAGTAGCCAAAGGCAAGCTCATCAACCCCTAACTTCTTCAAATAACAAGTCAAGAACAGGGCAGCCGCCGTCGATTATGACAACATCATCAACTAATGCAAATAGTGATAACAAGGAGGAAAAATTAGTAGAGGTTTGTGCTGTGTGTTTGGGTGAGTTTGAGGAAGGTGAAGTGATGAGGATATTGCCTCAGTGTGGACATATCTATCATGTGCCTTGCATTGACAAATGGTTGGCTTCTCACTCGAAATGCCCCCTTTGTAGAGTTAATACAGTGCTTTAAATGGTTTTCTTCACACATGAAACTAAACTCCTGTTGGCAGCTTATTAGAGTAATGAAATCATATACTCCTAACTGTTGTATTATTGCTCTAGTTATCCTAACTGTCTTCTTCAACTGAATAAATGGTTTGAACATTATTATGGGTGTATGGTGTTCGATCAAAACATAAAATGGAAGAAATAGTGTTACACGTGAATTCGGGAATGTGCAATTTACCATGTAGAAGTATTATTCAAGAAAGGCTTTATCTCTAGTTGTCCCTTAAAGCCTTAACTATTGCCTAATTTTTAAATTGTCCTTAATAATTTATACATACATGATACATTTGAATTTTTTTTAATAAAAAACACCATTAAACTTCATTAATGTTTTCTTTTTTAAGTTGTTAAAACTGAACTCCATATTTGTAGGAAGTATTAAGCTCAAATATAAACTTCTAGACTTTGAACATAGTCCAACACCAAAGCTATCTTGATGAGTGGTGTTAATGATTCGGGTAAGTCGAAACCTTTCTAGAATCGAACCGATACTTACCTGATAAGTTAATTGGTTCGGGAACAGGTATTTTTTAGGTGATATTCGATTTTACCTAGATTGGTAATCCGTTAAATACCTGAAATTTTGGATATATGTTGAAAATACTCAAAATCAGGATTGAAATATCCAAATCAGGACTGAAATATCCAAAATTGGGATCGAAATATCCAAAATTCGGATCGAAACATCCAAAATCCGAATGGAAACATACAAATTTTTTAATACCATTAGACCCACCCAAAATCGAACTGAAAAATCAGAACCGAATATCTACCCGATAAGCTATATGTCAAATTACACTCCAAATCTTTTACTATCCAGACCGGACTGGATCGACAACAATACTCAATCTTGATAAGGAGGGGGGCGTATTTTGTAACTGTGTACAGCAAATCATGTTTGATTTTGATAACATCGTCACCGTTATCCAACGTTTGATTCCCATACGGCAATATCCAGGGTAGGCCTTTATTACCACCTCAAATCAATAACCCATGTCTCTATATACTTCTTTCCTCCTTATCAGACACACATTTTCATAATAATTTCACACTCTCAAACCACACATTAATACATTACTTTGCTTATTATTGCCCCCCTTTTCATTGCCCCATCTACCCCCTTATGTAGTAGTAGTAGTAGTAGTAGTTGAAAAGATAACAGCACATGAACCAACTAAGTCAATATCACTAACATGGATTCATAACTTATTATATAGCATTAATTACTTGGAAAAATAAAGCAACAAAAAGGGTTAATAGTAAAGTAACAAAAGGTGTAGTTTTCTTGAAAAAATGTTAATTATGAAGATAATAGATTGTTGTTCAGCTTCTTCAAATGCATGTGGTGGATTCTTGGTTGTGAAAGCTTATCCAAAGAGGTATTCATCAAAGATCCCCTCTGATTTGGTGCTTTTTTTAGGCCTTGGAATAGATTGGTAATATTTGCTTTTTTTCAGATCCTATATTTTCATATTGGTTCATATATAGATAAAGATACAATTTTTATGTGTCTTTGTGCTTAGGGTGATAGTTATTTATTGTATTGAAGATAATTTTTTTATGGATTTAGTGGGCTTTTTTCAGTTATCTCAACTTGCATTTGATGGGTTTAACTAGATTCTTGAGTTGGGGTTGCATATAGTTTTCATGTTTTCACATTCTTGATACTATTGCTTAGTGTTGATGTTTTTAAACAATATATTATTTCAGAGAGAAATGAATAAATTTAGGATCTTTGTGGAGGTGGGGTGTAGTACTTGTTGATATAAATATATATGAAAAATGCTTTTCATGATAAAGATAGTAATTTCACCAATAGTGAGATGGTAGATACTTTTCTCATAAATTTGTCAATGGAGAACCACCACCCTTCAACCCTATTGTCCATGGATTCAAGTGCCTCATCGTCGCATGAGGAATTAGACCTCGAAATGAATCACCAAGTTATACCAACTCGTCCACCTGATATTAATTTACCGCTCTCTGCTGAGCGTAGTCCGCCCCCACAGTCGTGGAATCCTGAACACTGTGATATTCTTGATGTTGGTCTGGGGTCTCAATTGTATGAATCTGAGAGTTCTTTGGTTGCCCCAAAAGTTGGAAAGAAATGTGCAAAAAGGGTAGAGAGCATCTGGGGTGCTTGGTTGTTCTTTACCTTTTACTTCAGGCCAGTTCTGAATGAGAAATCAAAAGCAAAGGTGGTAAGAGACAGTCATGGGATCTCTGGGTTTGATAAATCTGATTTACACCTTGATGTGTTCATGGTTCAGCATGATATGGAGAATATGTATATGTGGGTGTTCAAAGATAGACCTGACAATGCTTTGGGGAAAATGCAGCTCCGGAGTTACATGAATGGGCATTCTCGACAAGGTGAACGTCCTTTTCCTTTTAGCGTTGAGAAGGGCTTTGTGCGGTCTCATAGGATGCAGAGGAAGCACTACAGAGGCCTGTCAAACCCCCAATGTGTTCATGGAATTGAGGTGGTTCAAACGCCTAATCTTATGGTCCTTGATGAGGAAGAGAGGAAAAGATGGGTGGAGCTTACTGGTAGAGAAGTTAGTTTCTCCATACCTCAAGAAGCAAGTGACTATAGCACCTGGAGAAACCTACCCAGCACCGAGCTTGACATTGAGAAGCCCCCTCCTCTGGTAAAGAATAATTCTCATATGCACTCAAAGAAGTTACTTAATGGATCGGGGCTCAATTTGTCAACTCAGCCATCCAACCCCAGCAACGGAGATGCAATGGACGTATCACCAGGCAGCAACAAGAGGAAGAAGGATTTTTTCTCTCAAGGAAATGATGAAGATTCTACTATAGCTGTAAATCCTCCTCCTGAGCAGATTCCTGATTTAGAGATCCACCCAAATCAACCGTATTGGTTAAATGAATTTAGTGGGGTGCTGAGAGGGGTTTATGGGCCTGTCACAGGCGCAAAAACGATATATGAGGATGACAAAGGCTACTTGATTTTAATCAGCTTGCCTTTTGTTGATCCTCAAAGGGTCAAGGTTTCATGGCGAAATACACTTAGTCATGGTATTATTAAGGTATCTTGTGTGAGCATGTCTCGTGTTCCATTGATCAAGAGACAAGGCAGGACGTTCAAACTTTCAGATCCATCTTCAGAGCACTGCCCACCTGGAGAATTTGTCCGAGAGATTCCTCTTTCAAACAGGATTCCAGAGGATGCCATGATCGAAGCATATTTTGACGGGTCAGGAACTACGCTCGAGATTTTGGTGCCCAAACTCCCAGATGGTCCAGAAGAACATGAAGTACGCGTTTGCCTCCGTCCTCGTAGTGGGGCAATGATCTGCAATGATCTTATGCTGACCTAGAGGGTTACATGGAGAACTCTAGGGTGGTTGCATTGGTGGTGCTTCGTTGTCGACTAACTTTGTAGCCATGGAGGGTAATCAGCTGTTTTACTATGATGCACCTCACAGAGGTTGATGCTTCTTTCTATTAGTATCTCGCAATATGAATAGTTTATGTTTCTTTTTACTAGTTAATTGTATCATGTTTATGATATTTGACATTAAAACATTCTGTAACCATATTTAGAGTACTAAATTCTTGCTATAATTCTCATTGGTCACCTCTCTCTTCCCTTCATCAGCCCTTGATACTTTTCATTCCATACTTTCGAAATGATTTTACAAGGATTTGAGATTCTTACTGGTGAGTTTTGCTCAACTTCTTGGAACATCAACGTTTCCATTTTTTCCTCATTTGGAATTAAAAGGGGGCATCGAATGGGGTATTAAAGAAAAATTTGACGAGTATATAATATGCGAACAAAGTCAAAATAAAATTTCCAGTAAACTCACTAAAAGGCGTTTGACTTGGAGTTGAGTTTATGTGGATACTTGAAGCAGAAAAATTAAAATAAACTACCACCAACTTTAACTCCCTATGGTATTTTATGAAACAAAGAAGTTAGCGGAGGAAAGATTATTGTGAATTTGTCATAGAGGATGGCTAGCTAACAAGTGGTGATTATTGAGTGTATTAGATATTTAGATAACGAAATTGATAAATATGATAGGTTGTAAAGAGATCATACTGTATCTATGAATCAGGATTATGATATGGTCTTGTTCATATAATTATTAGTCAACCATGACTTTTCTTGTGTGCCCATCTTCTACCACAGGGTCCACATAATGCATCTTCCAATCTTTTTCATGCCATCTTGTTGGTGATGTGAGCTTTGCAGACACACCCATGCTATGAAACTACAATTTCGAGGCAACATCTCCACAAAAACAGGGCATTAAATTCACATCAAAAATAGTGTTTTTGGCATAATGGCATGAAGGTCTTGTTAGATAAAACATTCAATGTTCAAGATGAACGTAAAAGAAAATATTCTCCACCCAAATTAGATTTCAAGATGATTACATGACATATGAATAATTCAGGAAAAAAAAAATTGGTGGCTCTCACATTGGACGTAGGTATAACACATCGAATTGATTATGGATTGATCATCAACATTCAAGTCATTTAAACAAACTATGTTAGTTGTTACTATAAAGAACACATAATTCATAGTTTCAAGACAATATATTTCGATCATGTATTAAATCTATTCATAAAATATAAGTTTGTAAGTTAGTAAGTATGCATAAGGATAAAATATTTATAATAAAAAAGTGAGCACGGTGATATAGATATCAAACCATCGTTTCTATCAACTTAAATATGCCAAGGTAATTTATATCGTTTTAAGTTATTCCTCTTATTATCAATTAATTTTAGTGTGTTATTAACAATTTGTAAAGTTGAACTAATTATAGAGAAAATCCTCAAGCTCCCCTACATATCTTCATTGGCTACTTTTTTCCTTTCCACACATCATGAAGTCATGTTCTGGTTTCTTGAAGTTTCAATGCTTGTATAAGATACATTATGTGTTCTATTCGTAAGTATTTGATAGATCAGATAAAAGCTTCAATCACAATATCACATTGCATTATTGTACTTTTCCTAAATGGTGGGGACGCTATCATTATTCTACAAAATTATTGAGTTACGTGTCATTTTCTACATGAGTAAAAAGAGCCAAACTAACCATAAAAGGTATTTGCCCTTTCAAATTATATTATGATGATAGTATTGTGATAATCACAAGAAACGTATTTGCCCCTCTATTCTCTTCCTCTATAAGGTGGTCATCAAGATAGGCAAGACGTCGCTTCCATTGAGGAGACCAAGCAATCACGGAGTTATAGTTTAACCTATAGGGCAAATTTTAAACTACTTTAGTTCCTAAAAAATTATTCAATCTATTTCTCAATTGTCGAAATTAACAATATTTGTACATATGATTTGATTTGAATCAAAATTGGCATATTAATAGTAAATTATGTCGAAATTATTATATTAATATATTTTTTGCAAAATATTACCCCTTCCGTCCCACAAAAATTGTCTACTTTTAACAATTGTAATTTTTAAACTTTAACCTTAAACACAAACAACAAACCGTGATGTATAAAAGTATGAATTACATTCATGTTCGTTTAGTCTCAAATGGCAATTTGATCCCTATATTTTTTAATTCAAAATTAGTTTACTGTAGACTATGATAGACTTCGTTTATACTATATCTTAATATTTTAAAGTAAGTTTTATCTGAGGAAAAATAACTTAGCTTCATCTAATAACACTTTTTCTTAATTAAGATACTTCTTACTTTGGTGAGATGAGGGTTCTTAGTTGGTGGTCGTGGATAAGGCGGCGCATGGCGATAGTAGTGTAACTTTACCCAAATCAACTGGAGCACAAGACTTTTCCATTTCTTTTCAGTTCAGGTACAAGATACTATCATTATCGGCTGACAATTAGAAGAAGCATCTGACTACTCATGCATGCTCCACTTGGCTTGGTGGATATATTTTAGTTGGTAGAGCGCCCGCCTACAAGTATGCAACTAGAGTATTGTAATGATATTAAAAGAATAAGATTTACTAAGATTTATGTAATTATTTATAAAAAGAAACCCGATTTCTCTTAGAAAGTATTATTTGTTCAATTTCGAATTTTTATTTACGTTTTTTGGATTTTGTTAATTTTAACGCCTCAAATTCACTTCAAATCAATTTGCAAAATAAAATAAAATGGAAGTGGTTAATTTGAACATATATAACTTGAAAGATCACTTTGACATTACAAATTTGAATTGGCAAATTGAAACAGCATAGAGGGATTAGAGGCATAGAGGCCCATAGCGACTGGCGGCCAAGTAAGACGATTCCGCTTACATTTTTTACCTGAAAATTTTGTGCCCAAAATATGAACCAAGCTGGCTTTTGATATAGCCCATAATTTAAACGGGCCCACACTAAATAGCTAAAAAAAACTAAGTTCTTGAAAAAATCATTTCAATTTCGAAAATAATTTCGACTCAAAATTGAATTCAACACTATATTTTTTACCTTTCTTTTGCATTTTTCTTAATCATAGTATGTTTGTTTAGTAACCATTTTCGTAGCTTTTATTTATATCTATAAAAATCCATATTTTGGAGTGAAAATAATAAAAATCTGATCTTTTTGCTGCTGAAGAATAATTTTTGTGTCCATCTTTAATGGAACATATGGCTTCTGGGGGGGAACAAAGATCACATTTTGAGATTGTTGTAAGTTTTTTTTTTAAAAGCTATTTTTTTAAAGATGGTATACGATTTTGCTAAAAAAGTTGTTGATTATTGAGTATAATTTTGTATTATGATGATGAATTTAGGTTTGTTTGCGAAGTTGGTGGTTGGTGAAGGCTGAAAAGGGGTTTGATGGGAAGGAAATTGCAGTTGCAGGACTTAGTAATAGAGAGTAAGGACTAAGGACCTTGTTTCTTGTGTACTATTGTACTAGCTCCGTCACTAAAAGATTGTTCGGTTTATTTTTTCAATGATCAAAATTAACCTGTCAATAGTAAAGTACGTTGAAAATACTATAGTTTGATATAGTTCGAACCAAATATTATACAACGTATAGAAAAATATTCGAGTTTAGAATTGGATGGTCTTTTAGGGAGGGAGTATTAATTGGAGCATGATTTGTGTGAAATGCATTTATTGTAGTTTATTGTTATGATTCATGTAAGATGTAAGGGTTGTAATACATTGATGACAAAGGTTGAAGATACATTTCTTTTGCTTTTGTTTTTTACATTGCAATACTCCCTCCATCCATAAAGTTGTCAAGTTCGATTTTAAACATGAATCTCACAATACTAGTTTTTACCAAACTGTTGGGTGTTTTGGAAAGGAGTTGGGTCTTGGGCGGTTTTGATTAGCTTCATCACGGCTTTGTAAATAGTCGAGATTAATAACAGTAGATTGCTTCTTCTATACACATTTAGGCACTCTCCAGTCTAGCACCTCATAACAATGGGATGGTTGATGCGAATTTATTAGTAATAGATGTTTTTGTATCTGAAGAGGTTTTAATAGCTCTGCACTCTACACTACATCAACTTGTGTGCTGTGTTGTTAGGAAGGAGGCTCGGAGAGTATTTACCTCTGCACCCATACTCAGGAGATATGATGACTATAATCTTGAAACTGCTGATGGGATTAATGTCAACCTTCATGGTTTCATAGACAAGGCTCGAACTGAAGCAAATGGATTTTCATCAGAGGTTTGTTTCGTTTTAATCTTTCTTGCAAGTGATTCATAGAGTTTAGAATATTTAACTCAAAGAATGAACATTACTTTCTTGGGTAACCTAAGTCAAAGCAATCAACTTATATTAAAAAATCTGGGCTCCACATATCTCCTTATCTGGAGATTCGACACTTATAAACTGTCACCTGGCTTCTTCCACATGCCCAGGTGTTTTCAACTTTATAAAGTTCAACAATACAAAAACCCGTACTTGCAGATTTTTAAACATTTCCTTATTGGTTTCCCTCCCTGGTGGGAGGAATGTGCTAAAAAGTGTTTGAGCAAAGAATCTACAGTTGAGTTGCTCACAAGAAATAATACAGGAAGAGAAGCTTCCTCTCCACGAGCAGGAGGTACGTACTATGTAGAATGCTTCTATTTAGTTGGCAATTATGAGTGTTCTTAACCAGTTTCTCACTTACCTTTATCTGGTTGACTTGTATGGCATAATAGAACATGAATCAGCCGATAAAGATATTGTGCAAGGATACTTGGATTCATCAAATGCTGATAAAGACCAATATCTAAGTGTTGAAACTGTTCTGAGGAATCAAAGTTCTGCTAGTATTGTTCAGGAACAGGATACTAGACAAGGAGAGGTAACTTCCAATCTTAACCTACAAAAAAGAATGAAAAATTATTCCAAGGCATTAAGGAACTCAAAGTCTTTTAAAAAGGACTTGACAAGTACATTCAAAAGCAAAATAATTGCCGCTGCAAATGTGATTTTATCTAGAAGAGAGGCAGAGAAGAACTCGCACATGTGAAAGAGATTCTCAAAGTTCTTATTTAATTATTTTTGTCATGTTCTGTGTTTCTTTGTTAAAATTTACTTTTATGTAGGTCTTAGGATTTGTTTGCCTTCCTTGCTAACAATGCAAACAGCTTACAAGGCTGTGTACTATCCTCTCGACTCTCTTAAGATGCATTGGGGCATGTGTTGTTGTTATTGTTGTACTAAATACAGTTTAGTTTTACTCATTGGATTCATAGTTAATCCTCTCTTTATGCTTCTTAGAGTACTTCAGTACATGATACGGTTCCTATAGTTTCTCCTGAAGCTGTCAGAACTTCAGGGATAGAAGCTGCCTCTCCAGAAGCAGGAGGTAGTTAGAATCCTTATATTAGTTGACAATTATGAGTGTTCTTACCTTTTTGTTACTTCTAATTTGCCTGCTTTCTTATGTCATAATAGAACATGAAACAGTTGAAGAAGGTACTGGTCCAGGATGTTTGGATTCATCAAATGCTGATAAAGACACATATCCAAGTGTTGAAACTGTTCAGAGAAATCATAGTTCTGCTAGTGATCTTGAGAAACAAGATCCCAAACAAGGAGAACGTACTGCCAAACCTAACCGACAAAAAAGAATGAAAAAGTCTGCCCAGAAATCGTGGAACTCGAGGTCTGTGAAAAATGACTTGACAGGTGCAGTCAAAAGGAAAAGAGGTGTCACTGAAGATGAGAATGTGTCTAGAAGAGAGCCTGAGAAGAAATCGGCACATGTGAATGAGGTTCTCAGAGTTCTTAATAAATCATTTATGACATGTTCTTGTTTTGTTTTTTTCACTTCTTGTCTTTAGGTTTAAGTATTTCTTGGTTTTTTTGTTGGTTACCTGCCTAAATGTTCAAACAGCTTACCATTTCCATTTAATTTATTGTATACATTACTACTCATGTATGCTACTCTGCGTTGGCTCGTAAGAGCTTCTCTGGTAAAAACAAAGAAATGTATTATCTTAGCTTAATACTAATTACCATCCCCTGTCAATGTCTTAAGTAAATCTCTATCACTGGAAAAATATGTGAGAGCTTTCATATTTGGAAATGGTTCTGTAAGTCCATGGTTGATCTTGTTTAGGCCTCTAGCAATAGTTTAGAACATTTTTGAAGAAAAAATTTCAATGCGACCTTCTTTATCTCATATCCCTCCGTCTTCTTTTTACTTATTTGTCATATACAGTTTTTTTACCGACTAGCCGTTGTTCATCTTGTCTTTATGCTTCTCAGGGTACTCCAATACATGATAGTGTTCATATAGTTTCTCCCGAAGCTGCTTCCTTTAGAAGATCTCGATCAGGTAAATTATATCTTTCTGAGATCTCTTCCTTGACTTCCTTGTAATTTCTTCTTGATAGCAAAAGGTTGGATAAAGGGTGTTCGACTACTGTATAATAGTCATCAAATTAATTTTACTTCGCAATAAGATGATCCTGCTTGTGAAAATGTTGAACTGATTCACTTTCAGTGATTGGGTTTTATCTTACTAGAGGTTTATAGTCGTTGCTCTGTGAAATTCATTGAGGTGTCTATTGCTTTCACAGGAAGATTGCTTGTACCTTCCTTGGAACACTGGCGCAACCAGAGAGTTCTCTATGACACGGTATGTATCATGTTCGACCAATGTTTTCTGAATTATAGAATTCTCTCCAGCATTGGAATGTTCCTCAATTTCATAAATGAATAATTTATGTGGCATGTCAAAATCATCTCCACATACATTGAGACGTATCATAAATAAGTATATTTTTTATCGTTGCAAATAACCTTTAGAACTTCTCTTGCAGGATCGCAAAATTATTGGAGTGTTGGGGTTTGAATCATGAACATCTGCATAAAGGTTGTTACCAACATCTTCCTATAATCTGCATCTCCTATTATTTCGTAAAGGTTGTGGACTGTGCTTAGACACTTCGAAAATCCTCACATCACATTAAGAAGATGTTCTTCCTATGTATATTGTACATATTATTATCCATCTAAATATTGTGCTGGTTTATGTCATAATTATTCGTTATTATGCATTTCTCTTTACCCATGCAAGATATAAATTCAAGCAATTGACAGATTTCATCCCCAGTTCTAATCTTTTTTGAGAGATACCTAACTCTAGCTTCAAATAAATTGTTACAAAACCAAGAATAGAATAATAACATCCAAATTTACTTCTATTCATAAGAGAATTGAGTAAGCTGACAATTTCTAATTTTCAAAAGATCTGAGTTCAATTACAAACATTCTGGTTCACTATATTTTCAAGCTTATTGGAGTAAAATCTGGGCACAGTTTCGACTTAGTCAGGCTGTGTCCTTGGAAGTCCTGTGCCTACTTCACCAGAGTTGAGGCTGCATACATGTAATTATTGGTAACCTCTTCTAGGCTTTCCTTTGTCAAGGATTTTTCCAAGAGTGGCAAGTGCATCTTGAAATTTTTGAATTTTAACGAACCCCATTATCATGCTCACTTCACTGTCTGAAAACTTTGCTTTGGTTATGACATGCTCAATGAGCTTGACCAGGGTATCCTCCATAGATAAAGAACAAAGCCCTTCAGCCAGCATATAGAACGAAGAGAACTCCGGTATGTACCCTTTCAGTGTCATCTCAAAAGCGAAATCAACAGCTTCTTGGATGGGACCTCCGCCAGAACAAAGCCCACGGAAGACAATCTTATATGAGATAGCATCTGGAGGATTGCTTTTCTCCTCCATTTCCCTGAAGAGCCTTATGGCTTCTTTAGATCCCTTTTTCTTGAAAAGAGCTTGAATTATGGGGTTGTAAGCATGCGGAGTCAACACAATCCCTTTCATTTGGATACTTCTAAGGAGCTTGCTCGCTACCCCGACTCTACCTGCTTTACACAACCCTTGAATTAGTGTCCCATAAGTCATGATATCCGGTTCACATCCATTGGCTGACATGCTTTGAACAATATCTGCAGCCTTCTTAATATCCCCTGCTCTACAGAAATGGGATAAAAGGGAATTGTAGGTGAACTTATCAGGTCTTAATCCTTCCATTATCATCTGATCCATAAGCTGAGCAGCCTGATCCACCCGCTTGCTCTTGGAAAGACCATCTATGAGTGAATTATATGTCACCTGGTTTCTTGATACACCTTGAAGTTCCATCTGATCAAAGATCTCTTCCGCTGCCTCAATTTTGTTATTTTTGCAAAATCCATCAATTAGAGTGTTGTAAGTAACTGCATTTCTCGCGCAGCCACTTAATTCCATTTCTTTGAGCAGATCTAAAGCTTCATCTATTCTTCCTTTGTTACAGAGACAGTCGATCAACATGTTGTAGGTGAACTCATCAGGTTTGCATCCTTTCTCTTTCATCTCTCTAAACAACTCCATTGCCACACTGTACTTGTTGCTCAAGCACAGGCCTTGTATCAGAGAGTTGAAAGTACATACATCAGGTAACACCCCTTGGCTTGCAAGAATACGGGCCAGTTCAGTAGCCTCTTGCACTTGGTTCTCCTTACACAATGTGCTGATTATAGTATTATAAGTGACAGTATTAGGGGAACGGTCCCTTGATAGCATGTGACCCAAAACTTCAATCGCCTCCTCCACTTTGCCCATTTTGCAGAGACAAGATATTAGTGTGTTGTATGTAAATACATCCAGATCAGAACCCTCTTGAAGCATCAACTCCAACATCTCCAAAGCATGCTCAACATGACCAGCTTTGCATAACCCATTAATCAAAGTATTATACGTAAACTTATCAGGAAGAAACTGCAAAACCCGTGGATCAACACATTAATTGTAATGTTACTACAAGGACACCGAGCATTAACCATATGCTCTCTCATTCTCAAAGCACCTTTCATATCACCTTCCTGAATATACCCTCGCATTATTGTTGTAAAGGTCATTTCATCGGGCGCCAACCCATGACTAGGCATCTCTTCCATCAACAAAATGGCAGGCCTAATTTGATGTGTTTTACACAATGCCTTGATCAATACATTAAAAGTCGAAACATCTTGTTCAACACCCCTATCCAACATCCTAGCATGTACGTCTTCCACTAATTTCAACTTATTTCCATCAACAAGCACATTCAACAAGAAATTATAACTATAAGCACCCGGTTTAACTCCAAAGCCCTTCTCCATCATATCAAGAACACCAATGGCATCATCATAAACCTCATATTTAGCATAACTTTCAATGAATATAAAGAAAGTCCCTTCGTTTATATCCACATGAGAGCTTCTCATATCATTCAAGAACCTCGTCATGGCATCAAATGCTCCAACCTTCCCAAGCTTTCGAAGAAGCTCCTCGTATACTTGCAAAGATGGGGTGAAATTAGGCTGGTTTGAAGCCCATTCAAAGATGTGCAAAGTAGAATTTTCATCATTTTCGCGGCGTAACGCCTCGAGGAGTTGGTTTGGTGTGAAGTCTTGGGAGAGATGAGGGAATGGGGACTTGGGAATTGTGGATGCTGAGGAAGTATTGGAGGCTGATATTGAAGTGCAATGTTGAAGATTTGTGAAATAATGGGGAGGGAAAGGAGAGAATTGAGGAAGAGGTGAAGGAGGGAGACTTAGGCAATGGGAAAAAGCCATTGGAGCAATTTGACAAACATGTAGTGAGCTAGAGAGTATTTTTGAAGTCAATAACTCAGTTGTCACTATTTGTCTACTTATTTGAGCTGAGCTAGTGTTGGGTTTGGGTGTGATATGACTATACCAGAATATTTAATTTGAAATTGTTGAATAAATAAATATATGGCTAATGAACCATTCACGTATTTTCAATTTGACTCCTCAACTTTTTATCTTTTCAATTTATTCTTAAAATTAAAAAATTTATTTTGGATAAATTGGAAAATAAAAGGTGAAGGAGGTAAATTGAAAATATGCAAATAGATTAGGGGCAGATAAAATTAAACTAAATACTCCAAATATTGAAATTAGTATGACAATTGTATTGGAGCTCAAAATGAAATCTAGGAAATACTCCCTAAAGTGATGTTCATTATGGGAGCCTAAACTACAAATCTACAACTGCAAGTTGTTTTATTCGTTAATATTGAATTTGACATCCATGATTCTACTATTGACGTTTATTATAAACTATCAAAATTAAATTTCATACAACACTTTTTGTCTATGTGCCGACCATTTGGGATCAAAAAAATGTAAGCATAATGTTTTATAACTTAATTACCTTGACATCAATCATGGATGTCTAAATTGAATATCAAACACACATGCGATATAAGTCATATAACCAATTTTTTTATATTTCTGTGGAGCATGGTATATGTGTGTTTTTTACAAATTAACTATAGAATATTTTACATCCCCTACTATATATAATATATATATATAATTAATCATAATAGTTCAGTACATAGTAAGAAAATTACTACTCCGTAATATTTTTATAAACTGAAAAAAAAAATTGAAAAACATATTTATTGGCTCTATTTTCAGAATGAAAATCGAGTTGATATACATATAGTGGCACTAGCAGTCTTGCATGACTTTTTCCCAAGTGCTCCCCATATTGTAAATTTGTAAATTTGTGTTTGAACAATTCTGTGTCACAGGTAATCAAATATCTACATATATTCTCACTTGTGAGTAGGTCGGTTGGATATAAATACGCCATCAAAGACATCAATATGATATTCACAATCAACTATTATGTATTTTTGCTTCAGCATACTTCAATTTTCCTTTGAATGCTTAGATATCCAACTTGGACATCCAAGATTTTAACTGATTTGTTGCAAGCAACTATAAGAACAAATGTGTATGGATTGTTTTTCTGATCAACTTATCAAATAGGCATATTAAAAGTAGAATCCTTCCAAATCAGGATGCAAATTACAAAACTTGTCATATCTACTTGGCTCCATTAGATGGTTGGCCTTTAAAAAAATCTCTAGTACAAAGTGGATATCTAAATGGCAAGAATACAAAATAAAAAGGATCATTGCATTTTACCTCCTCCACAATCCAATATAGTCCCTTCATTTTGGCATAATATACGTCGCTAATAAAGAAAAAACACATAATGTAAATACAATCAACATAGAGAACCAAACCAAAGCAAATATTATCTCATTAAGGTCGACTATATAAATACAACACCTCCATTCATTCTATATCGTGCCATTTCCTCCGTGGAGAACGGATGCCAAAATATTCAACTACACCATTTCATTGCCACAGCTCGCAAGGTATATAATTAAAAAAAAAACCCTCTTCTCCTCTTGGTGAACTACATATTTCTTCTCTTGGGTATCAAGAAGAGCGATGCAGAATGACTTTCTCTACCTTAAGCATTAGAAACAGGAAACCAGTTACTGATATCAAGACAGCCGTGACCATAATCAACACCATTGTTTGCAACGATAGGTATGGACTCATAAAAAATACAATTGCTATAGAAACGCTCTGCCAAAGCTTAAGTTGTGCAAATGCTCCTTCCTGCGACAACACAATTACTGATTAGACAGATAACATTAGCAGAACCGACAGTGAGGTCTAGAGTAAATTGTTCAAACACATATCCACATGTATAATTCTCTTGTATTCCAAAACTATCATGTTTGTCCTTTTAGGGACAATAGCGTGCGGACAAAAGACAATATACACATATCCTTCTTGCATCTAGCATTATAATATGGCTTAAATCCTATCGGTTAATATTTGCAAGTTAGTACTTGAAATGAGGTAATGAAAGTTAAGCATTAAAGTTCAAAACAATACCAAATCATGTTTGAATAAAATTCCAAGCAGAGCACTTAGTTGTGTGTTTAGTACTCCATCACCAATGCCCAACAAGGCCGCCATGAGAAGTGGGTATATAATGCCAAATATCCCTGAAGTTGCACTGCATAAACAGCCAAGATGAAGTAGATTAAACTTGTACTGCTTTCGATTAGAGACATACATTGACACTAATATGTACAAGTTCAATCCAAATGACTGGTGAAGAAGTCAAACCTGTAGCTGAAAAGTAGCCACAAGTACACAATAGCCTGAACGAAAACCCCGCCAAGGACTATCATGGTTATTGATGTCAGGCCAGAAGTGAGTCTACCGGCTGCTAGTGAACACTGTTACATGGTGGAAAATTTGAACTCATTTAATTGAACTTGAGATATTAACAATCAACACTTCACCAGGCTAACATATAGAATAGCAGCATGAGAAGACTGGTACATGAGAATCAGATTTTACATAAAACATACTGTATCGATCAGAACAATATTGAATCGTTTTCTTTTGTACTTAGAATTGCATAAAAGTCCCCGTCACCTGTCATTGCTCCATCTAAACATATCTCCAGGGGTAGGATCCACAATATGATGCGATATACATCATGTTTAAAACAGACATATAACTATATAAGTAAATGGAAATGGAATTTTCTCCAAGTAAAACTGCATCAAAGTACAATAAACAGGCATGAATCGCCATTTTCTATCTTGTTTTATACTCACAATTGCATCAAAGACCCCGTAAACGGCCATTGCTCCACCTACACCACCCTCACCAAGAGTAGGCTCAACAATAAATTTGGTGTATTCAGCCCAGAATCCACAAATGACAGACAGCAAATCAAACAATGACATGAAAAAGACTTTCAAAAACTGTTGTAGAATAGGTTGGCAAGTCTGTACCAGACAAATGCCTGTTGTAGGCCTGAATATGCGATTAAAGGGATGACCAACAATATTCTGTTGTCCAAAAATAGATTTGCAACAGACTTTAACAAAGACATCACTGCATTGCAAGCACCTGCAGCAGAACTTTGAAGTTTCTCATCTTCTTTGCCTTTCCTCTTAGTTAAGAAGAACATAAGTATGGAACCAAAGGTCATTACGAAAAGAAACACAAGAAAAAGTAGAGTAGTGCCGCTGGTACTTCCTCCCTGCATCCATCATTAAGAGTACTTAACTCAATAGCTCGGAAAAAGGGTGTTTGAAGTGCATCATGTAATTTAAGACTCGGAGGTCTTTACTTTGAAATTTAATTTAAGAGTATTTCTGAAGAGAAAATGATGACTGGAAAACTACAATCACTCATCCAGTACACCCCCATTATCAGCCCCCATAATCTATCAGCTTATGAGGAGCACATAAGCAAGAAAATTTGTTCAGTTGAAATTACAACTTCAAGGGAAACAACTTGCATATATTTTTTTTCAGTCAAAAGGGTTAGCCATTTCCATAGATTCATAGGCAACCCAATAAACAAACTCAATACAAATATTTGAAGTGCCTGAAGGTTACACGCCATTCAATTCCTTCAAGAATTTTAAGAGCGTGTAAGAAGCAAAAACAACTTAGTTTATAACACAATTAACATAGGGGTTCAGCTTTGCACAAAAGAAACAGTAGACAATGCAGTGAAGAGCAAACTGAACAAGATTCATACCTCTCCATCCCTCAGCAAAAAAAGAGTAATGAGGTTACCAAAAACCTGCAAATTGGAGAACAGAAAAGTATAGGTCTTAAAATTTATGTGTAATCTTTCTTGAATTTTCCCACCAGAACAATCTAGGCCAAGCATGACTTGTACCTGATGAAGTGCAAACATCCCGTAAAATTCTCCATTGAATTTGCCAATCACAGATTCTTCATGTAGATTGGAATCATTTGAGTGGCTCCGGGCAGTGGAAGTAAGATAAGTGCCCTGGCATCAACAAGAAAGAAAACTATTATGTCATCATTAGGACCATGAAATCAAACAAGTAAACTGATGCAAACTAGTTTTCATACCTGCCCAACCCATATTATTGAAGCACAAAACCCAAGGTACACACAAGCTGGAATCATAGTGTACCTGCAATACAATTTAATTAAACAATATACAGTAAGATGGAAATTTTTTGTTGTCCAGCTCTGAAGTATATGAAAATGTACAAAACAGGTAGCATAGATGTTGGTAACTTTATGTCCATTCGAAGGTGGAGAACGGAAAAGCTGGTGCCTGGAACAGTAAAGAACGAAGACTTTTTCCATAGCTCCAATTACAATTTATTTTTCAAGAGTTACTTATAAGCTCTTATCTATGTATAAATAAATAAAACGAAACTACTAAGAAGCAGTTTTCGTCGAACATGTAAGTCAATTGACATAAACACACAAGTAAGCCTGAAACCTATCATTTATGCAAAAGTTAATCCATGACAGATATCCAATGCAAGATTTGCTAGAAAGTTCAACTTCTAAAATCTGAAACGGAGTTTTGGACAATGTATTCCAACTTAAGAATTAAAATCATTACAAAGACTAATAACAATTACCAATTGGCTTTAAGATTCGCAGCAACGAATAGCCAATAACCAGTAGAACCAAGCAGCAGAGCCCTCTTTGCGCCAAGTTTGCGCACCACTACCGAAGCAAACAACGAGCATACTGCAAATGACAAATACAATATCCCTAAAGATGTTGTCCCCAAATCTCCTTCCTGAAAAACAAAGTCAACCCACAATTTTTTTCACCTTAAAAGAACATAAATTCATCCATTAAGCTATACACTCACTTCATCCCAAGAGACTGTCCAGTACGTTTCCCAGTGGTCTAAATTAACAAACTTTGTAGTCTTAATTGGCACTTATAACTCTGATCCGAATATAAATGATCATACCAATACTAAATTAGGCTAGAAACACAATCTTTTGATATATTTTTCACCAAATATTATGCAACACATACATAAGTATTCTAGTTCAAAACTTAAAAAGCCAACCATCGAAATTTAAAACTAAACAATGATAAAGCCAGTAGCTAAAAAAGAGTGAAATGATGAATTACAGTCAAAATTAACAAACTTTTGAGCCTTAATCAACACACATAACTATGGTTCAAATCTAAATGATCATATCAATACTAAACTGGACTAAAAATACCATCTTTTGATATAATTTCACCACATATTAAAAACCCAACCATCAAATTGGTAAACTAGACAATGGCAAAGCTAGTATCTAAAAAAGAGTGAAATGATGAATTACAGTGTTGATAGTGCTTTCCAAATTCTGAGCAGCTCCATAAGCCAAGAAAATCAACAAGAAACTCCAACAAAGAATATGAATATCCTTCTGGTGATTTATGATAATGGGCACTTGAGGATTTTGATCAACTACAAGGGGGGCTTCTTCATCCATAGCCATTGATCAATTATTATTGTCCATATGCAATTACTTATATATATATAAAGTTCTATGTATATATTAATAAAGTTGGATGTATATTTGAATATTTATATGGAAAGGCAAGAGGACAATAAGACTATACAGACAAACAAGAAGCAAAATGTGCCGGCTATGGAGTAAGAACAAAAGGACATTGAAAGAGTTATCCTTAAAATTTGTTGTAAGAAATTAAATATAGCAGAATCTTTTGGTGATTCAGAAAAAGAGATGAAATTCAGATTCAAACGGACGGTCGAGTACGACAACTAGACGATTTGCTTGCATCCATTTGACATTGTCAATCATTAACAATGTCACTATCACTACGAAGGTGAACATAGTTTGGTGCTATTACGTTCAGTTGACATCTATTCAAGTATGCATTCGATGAGTAGATTGTTGCGAATTTTTCGTTATAAAATCAATATAATTATGAATTATTGGATATCATTAACTTGTGTCAATTGAGCCAAATTCACCTAGGATAATTAAGATCAAATGATTCATCTAAATTCATTCTATTTTTACATTCCAAATTACTTTCAAAACGGAGTATAATGTATTCACTAATCAATATTAATATTATCCAAATCACATTTTAATGCATTCACGATTCTCTTTACCAGAATAATTTTAAAACATTATACTTCCCTTGATTCAGCTAGATCTCATCCGTCCAATCAACCAATCAAACGGCTCCAACGCAGCAATGTCACAATAAATCCACTTCAAGTGCCGACAAACACCTCTCTTATTACAACCTTTTAACACTGTCCTCAAAAACTACAATTATGGAATCAGCATCAAACAAGATGAAAAAAGGGGCCGGAGGGAGAAAAGGCGGGGGCCCGAAGAAGAAGCCCGTAACCCGATCAGTCAGAGCCGGTTTACAGTTTCCGGTCGGGAGAATTGGCCGCTATTTAAAGAACGGTCGTTATTCTCAACGTGTCGGAACCGGAGCTCCGGTTTACCTCGCTGCGGTTCTTGAATACTTAGCTGCTGAGGTGTTCGAAATTACTCATTATTCTATATTTTTATTGTTTATTAATTGTGAGGAAATTTTTATAGGGGTTCGATTTGAATCAAAATTATATGATTATAGTAAAGTAGGGTGAAAATATTGTATTTCGATATATGATATATTAAAAATTATTTGAGGTCAAAAGTTTTATAAGTCAACACTCAACACGTCAAGTTATCAAATTTAGAAAGTGGACGATCTTTTATGGATGGAGGGAGTACTATTTATGATGATTTAGATGATGTGTCCTCGATTTGCTTTTGTTGATTTTAATGTGTTTTTATGGATTTGTTGCTATGGTGATGCTCGTGAGTTAATGTTTGCGTATCAATATCTGAAACAAATGTTAAGCAATTTAGATCTGAGTAAAAAATAATTGCAGTTGTTGTATGTAAATGATTCCTCGATCCCAAAAATATTGTCGAGTTTGATTTTCAGTTGTCGAAATTGACTAATTTTGTGACCTTCATTGATGGTTTGATACACAACTTTGAATTGAATAAATATGACTGTGTTCGTTATATTTTTCACCAAATATTGTAAACCATATGTATCGAAACTTGACAATCTACTTGGGATGGATGGAGTAATAAATTACTACAGAGTACAAACGGATCAAGCTTTCGTCACATTGTTCTAATTGTGTTTCATGTTTAACAAAATATTGATTTGTTAGTATGACTAGCTTTGGTTGTTTATGTCATCGACAAAAGTATAATGTGATGTTGATGCTCATCGGTTGCATTTTTGTATGTTTCTATAGGTTCTAGAATTGGCGGGAAATGCTGCTCGAGACAATAAGAAGAATAGGATCATACCAAGGCATGTGTTGTTAGCTGTGAGAAATGATGAAGAGCTTGGAAAACTTTTGGCTGGTGTGACCATTGCTCATGGAGGAGTTCTTCCGAACATCAACCCGGTTCTCCTGCCAAAGAAATCTGCGAGCGCTGGAAAAGAGGCTACCAAGTCTCCTAGCAAGGCAGCCAAATCCCCGAAGAAGGCCTAATTGGGTATCTCTTTGTATGTAATTGTGACCTTTGTTGTTTGTATCTAGGCAGTTTGACAAGAATTATTACGATGATCGTTTCTTTTCCACGTTTTAGTTGTTCTTTGTGAAGTATCTTCAATGCATGAAGGATGTAATGAAGTGTTTAATTTAGTTGCAAAATAATAAATACATAACTTTCTTGACACTATGTGCACATGTAATTTGTATGCCTGATTTTAGATTGTGGACTGTTGATGATGTTGGAAAAGTGAAGCTCATATTTCAGCTGTCAGTGGTGTTTTCGGGACATGTATCGAGACTTGCCATGTTCCTATCCATGTCCCGATGGCGAGGCAAGTTTCCTGACGAGGCTTTCGGGACTTGTTTCAGGACTTGGTCGGGACATGGACCAAGTTCCGATAGAAGCACAACAGCTTGCCGAGGGGTTCAGGACTTGTTTCGGGACTTGGTTTGGTACGGCAAGTCGATTTAGACACCGAGCGAAGTGAGGCGGTTTGGGCCTAATTTAGGTCTAAAAAGTTTCTGGATTAGTTTATGTGCTTTTTGCTATAAGTAGAGAAGGTGTTAACACCGCCAGGTTTTTATCACACAAATACTATAACGAGATAAATAGTATCCTAGATTGATAATATTAGCGAGAAGAGCATGGTTTTTTGTTCTTGATAGCCTTGTGGTTGAGATTTTCGGTATATAAGAAAATACTCAACATAGATTAGCTAGCGGAAGGCTTGTAGCGATCTTACGAAGTTGATAGTGGATTTTGCAACAACAACAAGGCTCTTCGTATTGAAGGAGAACTTGTATAAATCTTTGTAGGAATTTAGGGGTCTTAAGTCCTAACAGATGGTTGATAGTAGAAAGTTGTTTCCTTACATTTGATGGTTACCCTGCATTCATATGCATGCCAAGTGAAATAAAGTATCCGAGTGTACTTGAGTTTTAACAATTGAGGGATGCTTCATTCTCCATTCGTCTTGGGGAATAGGACGTCGAATGGGATCTTGGGGTAATGGAAAGTCCCTTTGAGGTGAGGGAAGCAGGAGGAGATAATGGACAGTTTTCATATCAATTATGGGATGATTAGATTGTTAAACTTGGGATAGGAGCATGGCTCCTTGCCTCCTTTCCCATTCCTCAATTTTTCAGTGAAACTTTTGTACCATGAGAAATGGAGAATGGAAGATTCTATATTTTATATCAATTCTTCAGAACAACTGTCGGTTCTCAACAAACATTACAGAAATTGATTTAGGAATCGGGAACAACATACGTTGCTTACAAACAATACAGCAAATTGTTACGAGCTGAACTAGACAATAACTGTCGTCGTGGTCCTTTGTTGAAATGGAGATTTTTCGTCATCATTATATACTAGTATGCATTAGGATAAGCGATTGTTTGAAGTCGATGCACCACATAGTACAGAGTATAAATCTATAGATAGTTGTTGCTGCAAATTCAACAGTTGAAGATTACCGCCTTAATCCCTCCACTATGTAGTCAGCATACAGATCCCTGACATCAATTATCAACAGTAAGACATCAATAACAGATTGGTAGCAGTTCCTATAAAATGAAATGTAAAAATCTACCTATTATTAAATACACAAAATTATTGTGCCAGGTTCAGAGCAACTAGCATTTTTTCAATCTGTAACTGAATTTCTATCAACTTCTTTTCACTTTTAGTAATTCATTAGAGAATGAACTGGTAAAAAACTTATGACCATGCCATCAACATGAAAGGACCTCGTGATAGTGATAACCACTGGTCCTCTACTATTTAGAAAATTTTACCATCAATGCTATCAATAAGAAGCTTCATTACTTACATTGAATGCTGAATTGCTTTGTAGGCCTCGCTCGCTGGCAGAAAATCATTGACAGCGACTTCCTTATTCTCGTTTTTCTTGTCTATTCAATTGTTAAGAAAAAAGGTAAAATCAAGCTATAGATAAATTTTACAAGGATTCCATATTCGGTGACCTCTCAAGTTTAAAGGATACAATCTTCAAAGAATCGACGAATCTCAGCCAAGCGATGAGGAGGGAGATCCTTAATATCTGTGTAGTGCCTGTACTCAGGATCATCAGCACACACTGCAATTATCTTGTCATCCTTCTCTCCCTGTATAGTTCACTAAGTTAAAAATTGATGCAGAAAGATGTCAGTACAGTACTCAACAGTAAAAATTAAACACATACCTGGTCAATCATGGGCATAAGACCAATTGCCTTGGCACGAAGAAAGCACCCTGGAATAACTGGTTCCTGATATTTGTGAAGGGTGGTAAATAAAAGGTTGACCAACAAAATCGGAGTTATACTAGGGGATGCGAGAATGTATCAAGTTGGTGCATGCTGAAAGCCAGACACAACATTTAAAACAACTTAATCTAAACAATAGAAAATATCGAGTTTCACTGCCTCCTTGAAGTCTCTTACAATAACACAATCTCCCTTACAAAATCTACAGACACAGTACATAGAAATCATACTTATATTGCTTAAGTCTATCTAAACTCATCACATTTTTATCATTCTTTTATTTCCTGTTCTAGATTCTAATCGGTTATCAGCAGAAAAATGTGGCTTCACCAAGCAGACAAAATTCACGAGACAGGACTACATGGAAAGGAGTAGCTTATTTCATGATCTAGGGTCACGAACCTTATTCATACAAAATTATATTGCTTCTCTCAGAGAATCGGATTTATTCTTTATCCTATCAGAGACATCTGTCTGTTGTGTGTCTGTTAATTCATGTGAGAGATTCCAGAACTTCGAACAATTTTCAAATCCAAACTTATACGAGTATGTTTTACAGATGAATGCAGCATTAACAAGAAAGATTTAAATTAAAAAGAAAACTAATGGTTTTAATGGTAGTTTTACTAGAACTACAGAATATTTTGAGAGAATGTAAAACTGAATATAAAGTATACTAACAGAAAACCAAATTGGATAATTTGATGAAACCAACTGGAGAAGTTCAGATAAACTAATAGCTTTCTGATAAGCTATAGAGATTGAGATGTAATATGTTGCTGCCTAATAATAATACTTGAATAACTGCATACCTGCATGATGACTAAGACATCTATCGGGTCACTATCCTCACAGATTGTGCGAGGAACAAAACCATAGTTATGGGGGTAAACAACTGATGAGTAGAGAACACGGTCGACCTAAACCAAAGAAATTCAAACAAATATCAATGGAGCACTGATATAATCTATATGAAAGATGCTAACAAGGATACGGTACCTTGATGAGTCCAGAATTTTTGTCAAGTTCATACTTCACCTTACTCCCTTTGCTGATCTCAATCACCTGAAATGAGAGATTTGGTTAGACTTCAGCACTTCATTGTTTCAGATTTCAGATTTCGTAGGCAGAACTACAGAGGATTCTGTATTTGCGAGGATATTTTTCGGAAGGACCAGGCGATTATTTTGTGAAGGAGTTCAATATGTGGATCTTCTACGTGGTTATAGATGTATAGCATAGGAAGACAAACATAATACTGTGTAGTCGTTAAGCTCTGTAATTTCAGCTCTAATCAATCACAAGATCAATGAAATCAAGAAAGTATTTACAAGCATATGAGTTGACATCCAAGTGTACATAAATTAAAGTAGTAGTTAAAAGTTCAGGGTTCTTACACAATTGAAAATCACTGGGGCATCAGGTCCTGAAGTCCAAATTAATTTAGAAAATTGATGAGTTCACATAATTAATGTCATATGTAGCTCACTAATCACTATATATGATAAAGTAATATTATACCAATCTCAAGATCGTGCCAGGGATGAGCAGCAACTGTTCTCCTGGTCATCGATGAAACAATTCTTTCATTCAGTTGTGGTCGGGTGGGCAGATCAGAAATAGTCGCCTTGGTTGCTGCCTCGATAGATGGTGCCATATCTCTGAGCTACAAATCCAACGAACATAAACATAAGCATTCATTGGATCAACGCGAAAATTATGATTTTCTCAAAACTGACAGCAAAATCATATCACAATTAATCCACCATCACATTATTAAGCAAAATCCCAAACCAACTCACAAGGAAACAGCTAGGAAATGAGCTACCGAAGGAAACAGCTAGGAAAGGAGCTACCGGTCACTTAAAAGACATCAACAATGGCACAACACAGATTGACACACACTCAACATGAATACAATTGATCCATAACATTACATTAACTTGACGACTCATAAGATGAAACGCTCGCATAATGCATTTATGCACCAGATATCTGACCCCTTACCCTACTTAAGGTAGACTATTCAAAGACATTGCGACATGTTAATGTTAATATATAATGTAATTCATAGATATTTATGCATATTTTCAATCTAGAATGGCATTTATGAAGTTGTAACATATCACGAGCATTAGAAAAATACCACTACTCAAAATATGATAATCATAATGTAACGGAACAAAAAACGAATGAAACAAAGTATGCAAATAAAAACGTAACGTACGAAAAACGATCTATAACATAACAAAGGAGGTCGAAACATTACATGAAACAATGAAATGAGAGAAGCAAAATAAACGTCGGTGAGAATGAAAAACAGAAAACACAGATCTCGAGAAAGTGAAAGTTGAAGTGCGTAGAAACGAAGTCGGAAGATTTTATAGGAGTTGAGTAAAGGAAATGTTTCTTTTAATGCAGAGCTCAAAACGTGTTCTTTCAGTCTTAAAATACACTACCCACCGGGAAATAAACTGGATATTCTTAGGATTTTTTCAGTTTTGAGTCTTCATTGCATTTATCTAACGATGTTTGTTGTAATTGTTATAACATGTGCTCAATTTCAATAAAATCTAAAATAGGAGCCGAAGTATTAAAAATAAAAATAAAAAATAATTTTTAAACTCTTTTTAAAATAAATTTTACCATATAAGTATCTGTATGCTTTCTTTCACAAATTTATACGCCACTATTATTAACGATAGTGAATTGAATAATAGGAAAAGCTAACAAAAAAGCATCGTAAAAATCAATCTCTAAAAATAAAAAAATAGTGATTTAGTGTGTATTTTAGGGAAACTAGTAATAAGTGACGTGCAACTCATAAGTGACGTGCGATGCAGCGTGATAGGCTGTTACGCGTAATTTCATTATTATAATTATAAAATATAATATAAAATTGTGTAAGCTTTTTGTTGCATCTTGATTTCGTTATTATAATTATAAAGGTAACGTAAAATTATAGTAAAATACTAAAATTATCAAATAAATATATTTTTATATATTTTAAAAAGAGTATCAATTCATAAGTAAAAGATGTCTACTATTACTCTTCGTATCTCGTTTAAAATTTCCTCCTTGTCTTATAAGATTGTATCACCATGTATTATGAGATCATTATTAGATTATACTAAGCAGCTCGACACATGATATACAATATTAACGTAGGCGAGGATCTTTCATGAAAAGGAGGTAGAGTATCTTTGAAAGCCGAGTATCATATGAAATGTTAAAAAGCTGAAAATATTAAGATATTTAAACTTTATTTATTATCACAAAAATTGATTTTCGTCTTGTCGTCAAAATTTCTCCATCTTTTGTCTTTTTATTTTTTAATTAAAGTTGATATCTTGATACATCATCATCATATCAAGATCAATTTACTCTATTTTCGATTCTTGTTGTTTACTTTTTTGATAACTGGTGATCAATAGCGTACTTTTCTTAGTGTCTGATTCTACTTTTTTATTATCTATAGTTATTCACTCATAATGATTTCAAATTAATAGTTGTGCTAAAAGAATATTAGTATTGCGTGTATGTATACTCCTAATAATTTTGTGCCTAAATTAAGAACTATTATGCATAGTTAAAAGTAAATACTCCCTTTATCCCAAAAAGATTGGAGTTTTTACCCAAAATAAAAATCTCAAATTTGATTCTTGGTTTGACCAATTTGAGAATAAGGAAAAAGAAGGAAAATGAGACTTAAGGTACAAAATTTAAATTTATTTAATCTTTGTGCCAAGTTAAACTCCCAAATCGTTTGGGATGGAGGGTATATGAAATCATATACTCGGTGTTATTTCATCGAGGTAATTATAAACTTCGCTCAAAGATAAATGTGAGTTTAAGTTTTTGTAATAATCTTATATTTGTGTCGAAAATGTCGGTGTATCAATTATGCAAATGAGATTTCTTTAGCTTTGTCTATTATCTACTGTTATTTTGGATGTATTGATACTTATTTTGATAGTTTTGATTTGAGTAGTTCTCTCTTCTTATTTTCAATTTACTTTCTCTTGTGTGAAGTAATGTTTAATATATGGGTAAAACAAAGAAACAATGTAAATTAATGTGATATCTAGTAAAAATTTCAATAATGTAAAACTTATAATACATATTTACCTTGTATATATAACTAATTGAGTATCCACGTCATTGTTTGAAATACAAAGCTGAAAACAAAATAGTTTGCTAAATTATACATATATTAGCATATAATATGAAACTTTATGTGTAATAAGCGCTATTATCTGAATTATTTAATTTTAATAGAAATGAACAACACTAATTTAGAAGGTAGGAACTATTAATAGTTTATAAAAGTATACAGATGAAATATGTATAAAAAACATAATTATATTATTATAGTAAAATAAATCTGTAATAATAATTTACAAATATCATAATTTTGTAAATAAAATCAATTATACATCAAGTTAAGTTACTATTAAGTAACTAGCTATGGAGTACCTGATCCCGACTTTGTGCGAATTTGATGATTGTGTCGTAAAATCTTTTGAATATTCGATTTAGTGTTACGTCATTATCAAATATGTAATAAAAATGTAGAAAAATTTGATAAAAACATCATTAAAAATTGTATCATCTATGAAAAATACTAAATCTAAAATATTAATAGACTGTACCATATACTTATTGATTAAAACATCATTAACAGTAAATAGCGATCTAAGTAAATACTCTTTAATTATATTATTAAAAAATATTAATAGATTGTACCATATACTAATTGACTTTCTCACATATCGAGATAAATCTTAGATCTTAAATTACTCTTTAACTATATTATTAAAAATTTAATATTATGAAAGTAGTTTAAAAGACTAATCAATTATATAATTAATAATTGATGGTGAGGATTCGATTTGAAAAAGTCGGCAACAATTAAGGTGGATTGAAGGGAGTATGTAATTATGTTATGAACAAAAATTGAAGATCAACCATTAAAGAACATAAAAGTAAGTGGCATCAATTAGAGAAGAACATAAAACCAAGTGGCGTCAATTAGAAAATGTAGGAGTAGTGTATCAATCGGAAGAAAAAGTGGAGTGGCTCTGATTAAGAATATCATATAATAAAGTGAATTAGAAGATTAGAAAATGTGCAGTTAATTATTATAATAAAAAAATCAAAGTTAGTGGGCATATAGATATATACTCATAAATGCTAAGTATTATTGTAATAACCCGTTCTGAAAAAAAAAAAAAATTTAAATTTTCGATCGGTGGGACAGGGGGATAGTATAAATAATCTCGATGATAATATTATTTCGTAAATTTTTTTTAGCAGATACATTTATAATTTAGTAGTTTTGCCATGGAAAATTTTATCTTTGAAATCGGTTAGTTGAGATTTAAATACGATGGCGGAGAAATTAGCAAAGCCGAGGCAGGTTCGAGTTTTTAAATATCTAGTCATGCTTATCTTCAGCATCATCATAATCAAATGACTTGTCATCGTCTTTTTCCTCTTTTGGCGAAATATTAGCTTCCCCACTTAAAAATTTCGTTTTCGTTTCTATATTTGATTGTCCCAGCTGAAGATCGGTTGTAGAATATCTTTCTGTGTTCTCTTAAGTTAAAAGGTAAGAAATTTCAAGTCTTTGAGATATTTCTTGGGTTTATAGTTGACTTTTAGTTGACTTTTCAATAATTCAATTTTATGATGTTTCTTAGTTGGTTATGGGGTTCGTAGCGTTATATAAGTGATTTAGAGGTCGTTTGAGGATGTTATGGTTGGGTTGACTTTTAGGTTTTCGGTTGACTTTTTGGGTTGATATTTTTCTAAGACTTTAAATGTGTAGGGAGTTTATGTTGGGACAACTATTATTATGATTCATTAATGATATTAAATTAGAGGTGATTTAAAATTGATTAAAAAGGTTAGGGTTGAAAAGTGTTAATTCGAGTGAGTTATAAATTGATATTTAGAATATGATTGTTAATTATAGACACAGTGATTACTTTAGAATGACTTATAAATTCGATTTAGCCAATGAGAAAGTGATAATATGAATTTAGCGAGAGGGAATCGATTGGGTTGTGTCCGATGAGATTATTGATAGTTTATCGTCGTATTGGAAACATTTAGAGACGGATTCGCCCAAGAGTTGGTTATGTATCTTCTAGAAGCACGCCGGTATAGTAGTAGGTGCTGATTATACTACGGGTGTTTGTTTAGGCGTTGATGGAGTGGAAAAAGGCCGTTAAATTGTTTTTGAAAGGTTTTGCGGTAGCTAGCAGAGGTAGTACTTATCTCGCGAGGGTGTTACTTTACATACTTTAAATTGTGTGAACATGTTATGGTGATATGATTATGAGAATGATATACATGTTGTGCCAGTGTGATTATGTGAGAATGATATACGTGTTATTGTGTTATGATGCAGTGAGAATATTTATACATGTAATTGTTATATGATTATGTGATTATATTTTGTGGCGTTGAAGATTGCTTGAGGTAAGTAATAACTTGAACTCCCAACATATTTAGATTTACGTGGCTGTCGTAACATCGTTTAAATGACCTTGTCGTGGGTGTGTTTGGCTACGATTGTGAGATGTTTAAACGTATTAGCTTGGATATTGTTTGGGGAGTAGTAGGCGGTTATTGAGGAGGTGATGGTTAGAGTTATGTATGACTTGGGGTGACTTGAGTATCGAGGATTTGACATGTTGGGATGATGATTAGGGGTTAAGCTGACTACTCGCTTCGCTTGCGAGGATGCGACGATATTGGCCTTATACTTAGTGTATAAGTGCGGTGTGCCTTATACTTAAGTATAAGTGCGGTGTGCCTTATACTTAGTGTATCGGGTCTTGCGGTGTGCCTTATCTTGGTGGTATGATGCGGTGTGCCTTATACTTTGTGTATAAGTGCGATGTGCACTTATGCTGTGTATAAGTGCGGCTTTGGCCTTATCTTGGGAGGTATAAGTCTTGAGGTGATTATTGATTAGTCCATTGCGGGTAGGCAGTTGAGTATATGCGCATTAGAAGGATGGTATCTTGGTGGGGACTGAGATAGGAGGTTTGATGACTAGAGTTTTAGTCGTTGTTGAGTCTATTGATTTCTTCACGGAATTGTGTGCTTGTTGAGACCTTCTATTATATCTTCATGTATTATATGCAGGTTTTCTAGCGGAATCATGTTGTATGACCTTTTTAGGTAATGCATTGAATATATGTATTTTATTCCATATTTGACTATTATATTATTGATTGACGCTACCGTTGGTATGGTAAGTTCACCCACGTGTTAAGTTTCACTAAGCCTCGCGGCTTACGCTTTTCGCATTGGGCGGCATTTCATTTGTGCGAGGTTGGCCAATTGGCGGTTGAGCGAGGCGTTTGAGGATTTTTGTTACGAGTGACTTGGGTGGTGACGTCGGGTGAGAGGATCTTCCGCAGTCGATTTTGATGTGTTGTCAAGCGTTTGATTGTTGTATTTTTTCTTGCAAAACTTTAGCCTTGTCAGTAGTCATTTTGTATTCAGGATATCACGTATCATACATTGTAGCACTATGGCGTGCTATTTTGAGTTATGTTGTGTGTATATATATATGGGTTGGTTGTTTAGATATCAGCTGATGGATTATAAATTTTAAAAACTGTTTTGATTTGGGAAACTTAATACGTAACTTCAA